>WYDI02033661.1:0-32216 GCA_009867235.2 Psittacus erithacus | reverse complement strand
TTTATTGTGAGGTGTCCCTGCCCATGTCAGGGGTGTTGGAACTAGATGATCTTAGGGTCCTTTCCAACCCTAACTATCCTATGATTTTATAACTGTCAACTGCTTTCCAGTCATTTAATGAAATCCTTGAAAGGGGACAGATTTTCTCTTCACATACTTTACATTGTCAGGGGCCACATTGTTGTAAACATTTGTACATATTTCTCTAGAGACAACAGTATCCCAAGTAACAAAAGACCATTTTACTGGCTAATTTCTGATGCTGTGATGTTCACTCAATATTGTCCAATCCCTAACTCTTCCACAATGCAGTAGTTAACACAGCAACAAAAGAGTTAAGTGAACAAGACAAGTGATCTCTAATCCTTTTTTGTTGACACTCCTGATGCTCAAACTAATCACCACTCCCTTCTGCTTGCACCCAGAAAGGCTGTACAGGGAGCACCAATCTTTGACTATTTTTATTATTGCCTAGATAAACATCCTCACGCAATAGTTAATGCTAGCTACTCCACTGGGTTTTTCTAGGAAGGTGCTGGGTAATCCTGCAGAATGTCAGTCTTACCTTTCTGGTACTCCAACAGCAGGCTCCAAGACCTAGTCTCCCTGGTTAACCAGAAGGAGAAGTGTTCACGCTAACCCTGGCACTCATAAGGTTGAAAGCAAAGTCCACTGATTTGCAGAGGACCTGGAAGCAAGGGGTTTTCAAAAACCTTCATTTTTGGAGATCAAACTCAAAACAAAAAGATGTTGGGAACAGGCACTTATCCCTCAAAAAATCCCTGTAAATTCACTTAGGCTATAGGTAAGGGTATGAGTTACACAGAACATACAAACTGAGTCTAACAAAAAATTTTACATTCATACCCTAAAGCAATTTTGCTCACAGCAGGTGACAGCTAATGCTTGATTGAAGTAGTAAAGGCATAGCCTACATCCCAAAGTGATGAAGAAATAAGAACTTGAGATACCTCAAATAGGATGAAATATATATTTTATACTGGATTTGACATACTCTATTCTTACTGAAAAGAAAGTCTCCTCAGGAATTGATATTTTCTGTGATGTACTTAATTTCACCTTCTGTTTGGAACCAAGTAACAACCTCTAATATTTGGGACTAAATGAAATATTATTGTGCAAAACCCCTGTGACCAATTTTTCTTTAAACTTTTGCTTATAAAGGTGGATCTTTTATTTTGCACAACTCCATTTTTGCTGTCTTCTGTGACCTAAACTTAGCTAAACAAAACCTTTTACACATTCCTTTTGCTTTTCTTCAGACTGTTACAAACATTTAAAGGTCACTTATAGCTGTTTTAGAAATAACACCACTCTCCAGCCTTCCGTCCCCTTTGTCATGTGCCTGACATTTCTCAGATGGATTTTGTCTTTTGTGCCCTCTGCTCATTTCCTGTGCCATGTTGCCTCCTTTGGCTGAAGCAACCTGTGTGTTAAAGCCAAAGCAGCTTCCCAGGAGTGGTTGCTGTGATCTTTGCAGGAACTGAAGGAGCAGCTTTGGAGTGCCAGTTTTGCTGAGCCACAAGCCAGCAGAGTACCAAAGAGACTACAAAACCCTCTCTGAAGGTTACCGAAATACTTTGGATAGCACACCAGTGAAGCTAGAAATAAGCAATAAACCACCAACAGAGTCAGCAGGAAACAGCAGTGCAAACAGTTACTGAGCTTGCAGTGGGGTCTTGCAAAACCATACCACAGCTCACAAGTCCCACTAGTGCCCCTGCCATGCCACTATCTTGCAGCAGGCTCCAGCTTTTAGTTTCAGCACACACACAGACACATGGCAGGCAATCCATCTTCTGGCATCCTCTCAGCTTCTCTAGCGAGCTACCAATTTTTGACTTTTGCCACAAGTGGGACACTTGAGATCTCTGTGGGTCGACAGAAACATTCCTGATGTCTTGGGTATAATTTATAAGCAGGCCTGTTCTAAAGATAAACCCAGTCTTTGAGCAAGAATAACTTTTGACACTTTTTTTTTTTAAGGTACTTAGAAGGTTCTATTTTCATTCTTACATGGAAGGAAAGAATGATCTTTAAAATCTAGGTGGTCACTGTGAAACCACACCATTGTCCTTCAGTTAAAGGCACATTTTACCCTTGCCTGTGGGCACAAACCACTTACAGACCCTTTAACACGCCTAACAGCTCCTGCCACCTCTCTGACTATTCATTCTTTCTCTTCTTTTTATTGTTTCTGAAATATGGTTGCTTTATGTTACAGGCATAGCCAGGATAAATACTGAGAGTTCATTTTTGTGGGAGATAAGGGGAAATAACAGGGAATTGGTTTCCATGCAGCAGGAACTAGACTGCAGGAATGCAGAAAAATACTTAATTCAATAAATAAAACTGAAAATTTCCATCACTGCCTTGATTCACAACTGACAAAACTGCTTAGTTTTCCCTAGGTCAAAATGGGAATAGCCATCAATTGGACCAGGGTTAGCACACCCTAAGACAGTATTTAACTTAGTGACTCAAATGATAGCGATACCAACTTTTCCTTGGATAAAATGTGAGAAAGTAAATAGAAGTTAGTGATTTGGATGGAGCAGAACACAGCAGCAATTAACAATTCATCCCCTCAGCGACCTACTCAGAAGAAACACTTCTTTTTTCCTAGCCTAGTTAAGAGCACCATAAAGATCAGCTGTGCTGTTAGGCACTGCCATGTCATTTTTTCATCCTTCCAGTCAGTGCCATTAACCCAGTCACTACCACAACCATGGTACTTCTGGGATAATCATCTTAGAAAGCATCCCAAGATGCATGACACACTGTCTGCAAGAGTCCTGCATGACCTGAGAAGAGCAGAAGGCAGACAGACCACTAGCCATCAATCTAAGTTTTATGATGACAGCAGAACATCAGGCACAGTTTTTTGTCCATGTGCTGGGTTCAGCAGTAGCAGTCATTTTTCTCCTTAGTAGCTGGTGCAGTGCTGTGTTTCTGACTTTCGGTCTGGGAACAGTGTTGATAACACCAATGTTTTTAGTTGCTGCTCAGTAATGTTCACTCTGACCAAGGACTTTCTGAGCCTTATGCTCTGCCAGGGAGGAAGGGAAGTTGGGAGGAACCAGAGACAGGACACCTGACCCAAACTGACCAAAGAGGTATTCCATACCACAGCACATCATGCCCAGGATGTAAACTGAGAGTCACCCGGAAGGGCTGGATCACTGTGGGGGTCAGGCTGGGTGACGGTCAGCAGGTGGTGAGCAATTGTATTCTCTTCCCTTGTTATTTCCCTTCTCATTATTATCATTGGTGGTAGCAGCAGCGGTTTGTGCTATACCTTAGTTACTAGTCTGCTCTTATCTCAACCCGTGGGAGTTACATTCTTTCCATTCTCCTCCCCATTACTCCAGGAGCTGAGGGAGGAAGTGGGGGGGAGTGAGTGAGAGGCTGTGTGGCTGATTTACAGCTTGGCTTAAACCAGAACAGTCCATCAGCTGATCAGCTACAGACCTGAAATCACAACTTTATTGGGGGGGAAGGGTGCGAGGGGAGAAAGTTCAAGAGCTCTCTGCCTTCTCAGTTTCTTTCAGGTTTTAAACAATTTCCACTGAGACCAGCACAGCATCTTCTCTTAGGCTTATTTTTAAACAGCTCTGACAGTACATGCTAACTTGACACTTGTGTTTCTCGACAGAAAGGAGCATCACAAACTGATCTGAATGCAATTTTTTAAATTGGAAGCTAATAAAACAGATTCCACATCTCCAGCAATTCAGTTATCCAGTGGTAAGCAGTTAGCTCACCACAGCCAACTGCTACTTCTCTGCAGCTTCCCTAACAAGAAGTAAAAGGGAAAATAAGTCTGGTCTCACCTTGTAAACTCAAAGTAAAGATATTTAGCACAACCAAGTGACATTTGGAGTGGTTTGCCACAGCAGGCTGCAGTAAAGAACAACAGCTGGATATTGAAAAGGTGCAAGCTAGTTTTACAGACAATAATGAAGCATATATTCATGCATGCTAAATTGCAATTAATTAGAAGAAAAACAAATCTCATTTCCATGTGATAATTTACCATTGTAAGGATGAAGAATGAAATTTTATTCCTAATTCACTGGTTAAGCAGTCATTGCTGGAAACAGGTACCCACATACAATTGACAGATCATAGAATGGGTTGGGAGGGACATAAAAGATAATCTAGTCCTAGGCACACTGCCACATGCAGGGACACCTTCCATTAGACCAAGTTGCTCAAAGCCCTGCCCAGCCTGTCTTTGAACATTTCGAGGGATAGGGCAGCCACAGCTTCTCTGGACAACCTGTGCCAGTGCCTCAACACCCTCAAAGGGAAGAACTTCTTCCTAATATCATTACAGCTGTACACACCTCAACTCCTTCAGCCCTCCCACATTTCAGGCTGACAGTAAGGTACTGACACACTTGCCAAACCCCTGTACCTCAGCAATATTGGTATTTGAATAACTTGAATAGCAGACACAGGGGCATATGAAGAAATAATAATTAGTAGTAAACAGTAATAGCAATTAAGAGATATGACCTTTCAGAGGTGTGAGTGAAAAAAGCCACGAAGTCAATTAAATGATTTCCAACAAGCTCAATGGGATTCACACCAGTCCCAATCTGAAAAAAAGTGATCCAAATGCCGTTAAAACAATGATAATCTGCCTATGCTGTGTCCCCCAGGAAACAAATGAAAAATAAAACAGTAATTCACAGAAAGCTGTTTTCCTCTGTGTATTTCAGCTTCAAAGGTGCTAAAGGCCAGGCTGGACAAAGTCTTGGATGACATGGTCTAGTGTGAGGCATACCTGCCTTGCACCCCCACCCTGTGATATCACAGATGGCTACAACTGAAATTAATTGTGCCCCAAGCACTGAACTTGCTTGGTAGTATCCAAGAGCAGTGGCAGTATTTGTATGACTGACCTTAAGTTACTTAATCTAAAGGCTGGCAATGTGTGGAAGTTCAGGGAATCTAATGGCATCAAGATTAGTCTTTCCTCAGCATAAATAGGAAGCATTTAAGTGCTGGAGACTTATTTTAAAGCACTGCTCAGGTGAAGCCCAAGTCCTTCTCCCTGTGTAGAAATCATCAAAATAATTTGTCCCAGCCCGTGGCAGGGGGCTGGAACTAGATGTTCTTTAAGGTCCCTTCCAACCCAAACTATTCTAGGATTCTATGAAAATGGAATTACAAGTATTACAGTTAGAGGCAGGAAGAACAACTCATCCACTGAAAAAAGAGCAAAGCCAGATATCATATTTGTGGAGCAGACTCCACAGGCTGTTAGCAACCTGTAGATGATTTGCACAGCATGACAGACTAGCATTCCTGCTTTGCCAGAATTCAATGCAGCCGCAAGGGAATCTCAGAAGATCTTTTGCTCTGCAGAGAGGAACAGCAATGCAGCACTGTCATGTTTGCAACCTCAGATGTCCCAGTGGAAAGCCTTGTGTGCTACAGTCAATCAGGTTTTGCTGCCATTATGAAGTGCCAAAAGGAAACGCATTTTTGTAAGCGCCTATTAACAAGAAACTTGGTTGTAATGGGTAAAGAGCAAAATAATACATCTCATTTGCATGTACCAGACACCCAAGAATGGCCCTGTAGAATTGTAGCTTGTTGAGTGAAAAATGTAATAGGCTAGAATTTATAATAAACATCCACGCATTTGGTTAAAGAAAAGCACAATTATAGAAAATAGTTTATCTTAACTAGAAGCAAAAGTTGCTGATCAAAACAAATGCTCTTACCACCAGCCAAAGCACCTGCTACATTTCTGTATTGTTCTGGGATAGGAATCTTAAATCTCGATCTCTTCCAAGTGTGAAAGATATGTGGAAATTTTGACAAGCCTTATGGAATGGAAGAAATCACTTTTGCCACACAGAAATGCATTTACCATGTAGAGTTAAATTGGTACCTAAAAAAAAATGATAACCTTATTACATGGACAAACTATTATTTAAATAACATTTCTGTGAACACAAATTGGCAGCCCATTCAGATACAAGGTATCTATTTTTTCACAAGAACTATATTTTCCTACTAATTTTTTTTCTACTTCATAGTGAACTCTTGCATAAGTACACCTCATTTTACAGAAATGTGTGCTGAATTAGCCTCCAGTTTTATCTTCTGGAACATCAAATCTTGTTTTACAGACCTAGTACTCTACAGAGGCGTGGCAGTTTAAGAAAGTTAGCAACAGAAAGACAAAGTGATAATGCATTGACAGTTAAATAGTAGAAATGAAGAGAAACTCTGTATCAAGAAATACATCTAAGCAGATTTTCTCTGAAGAGTTTGAGATGTATTTTAACAAAATGTTGCCTTATTATAAGCTACACTTAATTGGTAGACAATCTTTTAATTACTGCAAATGAGTAGGAAAAAAAAATCATACATGAAAACTAAGGAGCACATTGTAAATGCCATGTGTGTCTTTGCTGCAAGGACAATTAATTCTCATGTGTGACCTCTTAAGACAGACTAAATCCTCCTGCACTGAAATCACAGAATCATTGTGGAATAATACCATTCACAATAGCTGAAGGCTGCTGTTAAATGCTGGGAATTGTAGGGTGCATGAAGGCTTTTATCCCTTTTGTGCACCTGAGCATCTCAGCCACAAAGCTGTCAGTGACCGTTTAGATTCAACTAAGAAAATGCTAAAAATCAATACTTTCCCCAGCAGATAGCTTAGATTGAGAGGCTGAAGCATTGGTTATCAGAACCCTAAATCTCCACTTGGACAACTGAGCCAGGCTGGTTTAAACAAAGCCTTCAATGGCAGGATTAGCACTTGGCTCAGTCACTTCAACAGTTTGTCCTTTACAATGGGGCTTACAGCATCCACTTTAAATTCTGATGTTGTTTGTGTCAACATGTTACTTCCCTTTTCTTGACTGGAAGCTATGACCATCTCCATAATAGAGCAAAAAACCAGAGCTTTGCTTTGGAGGGGACACTTTGGGAGCAGAGATGTAGAAAGGATGATGGCACACAGACACACATTTATGCCTTTTCTGCATGCATCTCATTCATAGCCATCTTCTATCCTATTACACCATAGGCAAGAACCTTTGCAATTGCTCTAACTTGAAACATTTTTAATCACCTTCCCATAAGCTACACCACCAGGCAAAAATCAGACGATGGTTATGGCCATGAGGTCACTCCTCTCAAACTAAGCTTGCACAAGAGAAAGCACAAACTTTTTAACTAGACTGTTCTAGGAGAAGGACACATCAAGTGGTATTTGCATATATGACAGTGTGACCCAGCCTACTAATAATCTTCTGCACTTGTAGCTCTGTTAAGTGCCTAAAAGCCTTACTTTTTTGTTTTAGCCTAGCAGAATTAATCAAGCACACCTCTTGGAGATCATTTACCCCCACTGCCACATAAAGGCATTCCTTGTTAAGGCATTTAGAAAAAATTTGCAACAACATTGGGTCTCAGACCACTTGCCATCCACACGCACCTGAACCTAGCACAGGAAACTAGTACCAGGCTACAAATTGCATTTCTTAACCTAAGTTTGTGATTGCATGCTGTAAATAACACCTGGTAGTTTCAGCTATTGGGCAGACAGTATTGTTAATTCCCTAGCTCACAGTGCAAGAACATAGTACATAGTTACTTTTCATGAGTCCAGAAATACCAAATTAGCAGTGGTTAGCCAAGACATGCACTGGTAACAGAATAGTGAAAAAATAACCAAACCGGAACTTCCTCCTGCCATACATGCACTCTCATTACTGTCAGCTCAGCATTTTGCCTCCAGTGGAGGGTATACTTTTAAATACTACATTTCCAGTAATCCTTAAATCGGTCACAAATTCAGCTGCTATTGGCCTGTCAAACAAGCAAATAAAAGTTTGCTCTAGGGAGTAGAAGCTCTTGTTCCAGCATTTGAAAACAGCTATAGATGAAGCAAAGTACAGACAGCTCCTTGCACACCAGGTTCAGACTCCATGCCTCTGCTATGCAAGGTTAAATGCCAAGCTCCCATCTCCAGAGATAGGCTACCAGTCAACATGAGGACCATACTGTGGCGCAATCAATTCCTTGCCTTCTAGGGGATTCAAATACTCCCATTTCTCCTGAAGACAGTTATTGACATGATTTGTTCTTCTAAATATTTCCTAATTATATTTCCTGAAATATTGCACTTATTTCACAAGCCTCCTTTAAATCTATTTCTTCAATATTTTGGCATTATAATTCAGTCCACAAGAGGCACAGTAATATAAACCTGCAGAATACATATAAATCATCTCAACACCTCCTCAGCACTCAAGAGATCAGCTTCAATATTAACAATCTAATAATAAAAGGAGTTAACAGACTGCTGAAAATGATCTGGTTATGAACAGCATACAAGCTTTACACAGAGCATCCATGAAGCCTATCAAGGAGGATACAGGTTTTTCTACCTTTATCAACATCAAAAACCTTCATACAAACAAATGAAGCCACAGAGTACTTCATAATTTAAAACAGTTAATTAAAGCTTAATGACACATTATAGCAGAAACAATTTCCAACCTCTACCTTTGTTACCAGAAAGGAAGATACGGCATTACAGAAATAAATCATTGCAAACTGTACAGCACAGTTTATCTCCAATGATCTTACCCATAAATTTGTCAGCGACAGGAATATTTGCAGGTTTTGCTCTGTGAAAGCAAGAGGCCCCATTGCCCACTAGGAATGGTGCAAAAACAAGCAAACACCAAAAAAACAACAAACAAAACCACCACCACCAACAAAACCAAACAAACAAAAAAATCCCAAACAACAACAAAAAACCCCACCACACCCAACTTGATTTTGTGGCAAATGTATTTTGATTTTGCTACTTTCAGCAGCTTTCAAGTCACCAATACAATCCCATTTTATATGAGAGGCTTAGTTCTGTACAACAAAAACATAGTAATGTCAAGGCTAAAAGTAACCTCCAGAACCAAAAAAAGTTACCAAATTCATACTAAACTAGTCAGAACGGTAGCAGCCTACCTGAAACTGAAATTCTCATTCTTACTAAGCAATCCAAACTACTATCATACCTTGATAGACAGTATTAAACTCAGAAACAAAGGAGCCACAGGACAACATTATTCAGGGAAACAGCACCTAATAATAGAATGAACTGGACACATCCCAAAAGCTTGAGTACTTACACACATTTCTTCCAACTCTTAATGCCTCCTTCCCACCCTGATTTCTAACTTATCTCTTATCCAGTGCATGTCCTAACTAGATAATTTTCTATCCTAGACATCTTCATTCTCTAAACCCCCACAAACACAGAAGCACAGCAAACCTTTAAGAGTGCTGATTTTAAAAACCTGCTTCAAAAGCTACATCCAACCTAACCTCCCAACAAGCCTGCCCGCCCACATATGCAAAGGAGCTGCTAACAGATGTAGATAATGACCATTCCAACCTGCTCCCTGCAAAACTAAATCTGGGAGAATGATATTAAAAACATTGTAGCAATTACCAAAGCCTGATAGGTAACATTTGTATTTCTGCAAAAGATACCTTTCACTACTTCAACCAGGCTTTCCTACTTCCTATTTGGAAAACACACAGTCCTGCTTCTCTATGTTCCCAGTTCAAGCACTCAAAAGGACATCATCATCACCATCATCATCATATTCTGTCGTAGTGAAAAACACCAACATCCAAGATACCTGTAACTTCAGAATTGACAAATCCACATAGTATTTGTGCAGGTGATTAATCATTAGCAAACAACTTGTTAATTAAGGTTGCTGATTAAAAGATGCAAACATCAAAGCTGCACCTGCTTTCTAAATTGATCTCTGTTACAGTGTAAATATTTTATCTATACAAGATGGGAAAACAGAATGTCACCAGTGTTTAATCTGTATCATTCATTACAGATTCATATTAACCTTTAAAAAAACAGTGACTATATCCCAGCATTCAAGATGAACCACTGTTAAGAATAAGACCCAAGTCAATTAAAAATTGAAGGATGGTGCTTTAAGAAAGGACAGCTGATGAGGATGGTAATGATTATACCATTGCAACAATCCTAAAACTACAGTTAGAGTAGGACTTTCCTCTTGTGTTATATTGCCATGTAGATATAACTTTAATTTAAAAGGTAAAAGGGTAAAGCTTTAAATCTAAATAACAACATTTGGGTTTAGCACACAGGGAAGAAGTTTAGTCAAACTTTGATCATTTTAGACCACACCAAACAGAAATCCTTTCACTCAGGTGAGTTTAACAAATATTTAAAACTTGACAATAGTAGGATATAACCGTACATAGAAAATAACTACCTAAAGCCAGGAGATCATATTAAAACAAGTATTAATGCACAGAAACAGTGCTGGTGTATTTTCATCCTTTTGTTCATATCCATATCAAACTGATTCCCAAAATAACTGATGGAAACCAAGGCAAATAATATTTGCCAAAAAGAAAAATGAAGAACCAATAAGGCAGACTATTCTGAGTTTGTCAGTATTTCTAGTCATGAAGTCGAAATTGAACCACAGGAACTAGGACATCTTTCAAAATCAAACAGAAACCATAATTTATAACTTCTATAAAATTATGCTATTATATGAGGTGTGGAGGAAGCTGGTAAAAAATGTTTCATGCACAATTTCTAGATTTCACATGGCAAAGCAAAGTAAAGTTAAGGACCAGCATGAGTGTACAGGATTTGGGGATTTGACATTGTTTTGATGCAACACTTCAGTATACATAAGAATGAAGAGATGCAGGAATGAGAGAGTAGTATGTAATTATTATGTCAGAGGCTAAAAGATGCCTAGAAACACAGGCTAAAATGAGTACTATTGCCTAGTACATTATCTTCAAAAATCAAAACGACAATAATTTTACTGCATAATTGCATTTTTATTGTTTTATTGCACTCACTAAGACGAGCAGCCTTTCTCTCTTTATTCCTCCCTGACTACTTGTCTCCATTGCTCCTGGCTGCTGGCCTAAATCCCTCATCCAAACTTATCTGCAGAACTGGCAATGGTCTGGAAATAGCTGGTTGATCCCATGCTGCATCCCTTCCCACTGGCCAGATGTTAACGCTTTTCAGGGATGGCTCAGCAGGCTTTGACAGAGGCCTTGGCACTGGTTTCCCACTGAGACCCTTGATGTAACTGGCATGAGGAGGTCATTCCTGTACCAAGAGGAAGGGAAACTGACCATGCAATGAAGAAGGTAGGCTGTAACCATGGGACTATCATAAGTGCAAGGTTTTCACCACTTGAAAGTTTATTTTTGCTTGACACCACAAACTTCAAGATATGTGCATGCAAATGGTTGTTAAATCTCTGTCCCTAAATCCAGTGGGTCAGCTCAGTTTGTGACTTTCCTCTTAATTTATTTTCTTTCAGGGCATATTCCCTTTGGTATTAGCCATGCAAGGCTAACTCTAGCACATGTAGTATCGGATGTTGTAAATGGCAGGGTATTCATGCACCTAATTTGGAGTAAATATCTGCTAGGACTAAAGTATTCTTGCCTGTACAAAGGCAAAACGTAAACATAACCTTTGAAAACAGATATATGAAAGAAAATGCTGACTTGCTGTACCAGACTGATAAGATAAAAAGGCAACAAAAGGAAAAAAAAAAAATCAGCTCTCCCCCTAAAGTCTTTGGATAACATCACAGACTAAAGCCCCCAACACCGTATGCAGTGAAGTGGGATTTCAGTCTAAATCAGTGGGGTTTTGCTTAGTTTCGGCAAAATTATCTGATCCTTTCTGAAGGCCATGTACCAAACCAGCAGGAATCACTGCCGGCAATAATAACTGAAGTTGCAACACACTGGCAGAAGCATTTGAAACACCTGCTGATCAGAAGAATGGCTGTCACTTAGTTAAGCATCATTTTAAATGAGACCCAGACCAAATCTGGATGCACTAATGAATAAAAAAATTACTGGCACTAAGTGCATGGCTGCACTTGTTCCACTAGTCTTGAGGGTAAGGTTGCCAGAGGGAATGAAGAATCACAGTTTGTCTTTTGAGGGCTCGTTCTATATAACCCAATGCAGTTGTTTAAGCGCAGGTCACACTGACTTTGATTGCACTGTTTACTGGGGAGTTATGTACATGCATAAAGAACTCATAAAGTCAGACTCACAGGCTGCCCGCTTTTTAAGGTGAAGCATGACCTCATTTTAGAAAGTTCTCCACATGCACGGCGGAGACTATATCCCATGAAAGACGATGTCTTTAAACTCTTGATGATCTCCAAGTTCTTGTGTGTTGGCAGGGTTTGAAGAACGAATGGCAGAATAAACAGACTGGTCACCTAACACTTCCCATCTCAGAGTCCCAAATTGCTTTGCAGGGTAACTGAGTAGTGTTAACTGCCCAGTTGCACAGATGGGGAAGCAGGAAGGAGGTCAAGCAGCCATGCCAAGATACTGTAGTGAGTCAGTGAGGGAGCTGAAAGGACCTGATGACTCCCAGCCAGGATACTGTGCCCTAATATACTTGGTCTTGCAATATAATATTTAAAAAGAGTCACTCCAATGTGCTTGAGAGTAGGGAAGTTGATATTAGGGACATCAGCCAAGGAACCAGCAATACATTATTCAAAGAGTTTCTTCATCATTCAGATCTCTGCTAGATGCCAAGACAGCTCTCCAGATTTTATTCTTTCAATTTAGTACAGCAGCTGCAAGAAAGAAAAAAAGATGACTGGAATCAATAATCCAAAGCTATGCTTTCTGCGATAACAATGAGAAGTCAGAATATTCAGAATACCAACCTTATAAGTCATTTCAGGCCCTTTTGTTAAGTTTTGTCTTAGATTTCAGGTTCTCTGTGCCTCTAAATGGTGTGCAGCTTTCCCAAGAGCTCAATAATTCATTAAGAACTGGTACAGACTTTCAAAACTAGTAATTCATATTTGATAGCCCAAAGCCCTCAGAGACAGTCCTCAAGAAACATGGGCAGGTGGAACTACAAGGCAGTGTTAAATCCCAGGGCTTTTAATATCTAATTGAATGTAATAGCTTTTTTGTGCTGATGTCAGTATATTCAAAGCTTTCCAATTAAGTGTAAAAGAAGTCAAAATGGAACCCAAAACAAATAGCTCACTAAAAGCCAGCAGTAAAAAAGATTACGGATGGAAAATAAGCAGTCATAAGCTGATCAAAACCATGGAGTTACTTTCTGAGATCATGGATATTCTTACTATAACTTTGTCAAAATTTGTTCAGTAGATCATTTTACTCACTTCATTTGCATGAACTGCTGAAACCAAACCAAACATTCACCTTCTTCCCACATATCTCAAGCACAGACCTGTGACTGATGTCCCTATAGCAGCAGGCTTCAGGCACAGCTTTCCAGTTAGGCAGTTTGGCTGCTGGGAACTCCTCCATCACCAGGAACTGGGCACAGGATGAGGACACACACACTGCATGCCATGCCCAGTTTGGTTGCTGTGCCGGCACCAGGTCAGGATGCTGTGGGGTCGGTTTGCCATCAGCTCCGCTTCCCATAGCATTTCTTGTGGTTTACAAGAGCTGCAGGAGAACATGATCCAGGTAGGGAGTCAGACTTAGCAGGCTGTTTAATTCAACATCCATTGATTGCAAAGACTTCTAAATTTTCCCATCTGAAGGGAGAACTTAATCCAAACTGTCATATTAATGTAGCTATATTGTATATTAAGCATTATGATATTTACATATACCGTGCATACATTGTATGCTCATATAAACGCATATTCATGTAACTATATTAAATTCTTCATTACAAATCTGGAAGATAAAAAAGTACAAGCACATGCCTAAAATTAACTGAAGCATTTGTTTTCACCATTAAGTCAGCTGGCAATGTAAGCAAGAGCCAGGCTGTATAAAGGCACATGGGAACACATTAGTCCCACAAATAATAAAACATAATAATAATGGTGTTCTGAATAGAAATGATTGTGAAAGCAGGGCAAGCATTTAAATAATTTCATGCCAGACAAATAGCCTGCCCACAATAAGATATTTTCACAGCCAAATACTAATTGAATCAGTCAGCCAACAGAGAGTGGCCTAAAATATTTGTTCTGCCAATTTTTCAAGTTTCTAATTTTCAATACAGCTCTTCAAATCCAAACATTTCATTGAGCAGGATCCTGCACTTCTGCAGGCAATGAGAGATGGCAGGAGAAGAAAAGCCGGGACGCTGACAGCAGATTAGGAAGCAGTGGGCCAACACCACCCAAAAATGTGTCATTGCTAGCTTCGCAGCAGTGTGCTTGCAGCATGTGTGCACAGAGCATTGCTTCAACTGAAGGCTGGGAGGAAGAAATTGCATGGAAGGAAATCCCAGTGTAGCCATCCCGGACCCATTTCTTACAATTCCCATGAGCTGAGCTAGCTCTGCTCCAAGCAGAACTGTCCATAACTTCCCCATGCCCAGGACCAGGTTCCTCCCGTCTGTTCAGTGGTTTTCGGTGCTAATGCAACTTGAAGGCATTTTTGTTACATTCACAGGATTTTTAGCTGTTTTTTCACTGGGGTTTGGGAAAAGGCAAGACAGAATTCTTACAAAGGTGGATGCGGGCAGTGCCTGTGAAAAACGGTCACCTGTGACAGGCAGGTTTTCAGAACCAAGGAAGGAAAGGACAGCTAATGAGCTCTGATGAAGCTCAAGTCCCCATGCATGCCTCTCAGTGGGCTTGGGGAGTGTGTCAGCTGCTCAGAGGAGCAGGAGCAGCCTAAGCCTGTCCTTCAGATCCCTGACTTGTGAGTACAGCACCACAGTGTGTGCTCAGCCATGAACACTTCACTGGCAGTTATCTCCCAGTGCTAATCAGAGAGTGAATATTGTCCAAGATGTCATTTCCTTTTGTCCTCCTCCAAAGTCAGGATGCAAAGAGCTCCAAATCCTCTCTTCTGCCAGAAGCAGCCTCCAGACCTTGATCCCCATCTCATCTAAGGAGGGGCAACTGGCAGAACAGCATTTATTTCTCTTTCATGTGTGGTGACATCAACATCTGACAGGAGCTGAAATTTTTGCCTGGGTAAAGCAAGTCCTTGGCCACTGCAGAAGCTGCACATCTGGTGCCAATTCGTTCCACTGCCCTAGGACACACACACAGGAAATGCAGGATAAGGGGAGCACATACGAACCTGCCATAGAGAGGGACAAAAAACAAGGAGACAAAAAGTGAACAGTGGGACACCAGCAGAGACCTTCATTTGTGAAACACCCTCCTGAGGACTAACAGAGAGCAATCAGCGTCACCACCTGCTCTTCAGAAATGCTGTTTGAGACCAAGGTGGCCAAAGGGAAGGTGGCCAAAGGGAAGCTGGCCTGTAGCCTACTCCATGCCCAGGGCCTGACCTCATGGTGAGCACTGGTGGCTTTGACCCTTATGTCTTCTAGGCTGGCAATGGTCAAATGGCCATTAAGACCACCATCATTTGAAGCAGAATTCGATACAGGTAGTATGTGTTGATACAATCAAATCACACCTTGGGAACCTCAAGGGACCCAGTGTGTAGGGCTATTAGTTTTGTGAATGTTGAGCACTATCAGGGAATATATGAGCCTATATGCTCAAACTAGTATGGGTATGTACAATAGAAGAACTTGAAGGTGCCCAACGACATGTTTCTCAGAAACTTGCTTATGGCATCTACCATCAGCCAAGTTTCTTGGATCGTGCTCTTGAATTTAGCTATGTAAACTCCAGTCAAATTGCACTTCCTGGATCTCATTCCAGAAGATTCCAATCAGTGAAGAATTTAAACTCAGTGTGCAAGAGCCAGAGACAAAAGGATCACGTCACTGGTGGTTTTCTTGCTTTCCTGCCATTGTACATAAAAGCAGCATTAAGGCTGTCCCATAAATGGGCTTTCCAGATACAATATTTAATTTCCTCCTAAAGATTCCCTCTGATAAAAGTGCTAGAGATGGATCAGGTGGAGGAGAGTGACCATGTACTCAGCCCTGATGTCCCGACTACCACACAGGGATGCAGCGAGCCCAGGTTCTTTGTCTTCTCACACACCTGCATATCTACGTATCTGATGGACTTGCTGTGTCTTTTCACCACTTTGACATGAAAACTAGCAAAACCCATCCCCAACATCACAATTGTCCTTGAAGATGTGAATTGCTGATACTCGTTTAAATTAGGACATAATTCAGGTTATCACTAACAAATTATGCACAGTAATGAATGCAATGAACCACAACAGCACTCTTCAGGCTGCTCCAGATGAGAACTGTTAAACACAGGCTATGGACAATCTGTTTTATTCTTTAGATAATCTTCAAACAAAGCCCAGATTTGACTGAGAGTACTTTCGTTTTGTAGCATAGGCTCCTAATTTGTACATAAACCACTTTCTGAGAGATATTAATCAGTAAATGGATTATCTCTACATTTATCCCTATAACCATTTGCAGTTCTGACTGAACAGTCAACAGGTTTAAAAACACTGTGAGCAAAAATTCTCCAGCCCTCCACTGTAATATGGGAAATGATAGGATGCTATTCATCCACCTTCTCTTGAATATCACACAGAGTCCTCCTGACAGCTTGGAGGAAGACAAAAAAGAAAAATATGGAAGAGGGGAGGGGAAAACAAATCTCCCCATGAAAAATATTTTTTAAGAAAGATGGTGGGCTGAGTTCTTCTGCCAGGACCCAGCATCCAAATCCTTGCTTACCAGTGTACACTGAGCTACTCTAACAAGCAAGGGTGGCAGAACCAGAGAAACATGGACCCAAGTCCCAATTGCGTTGCCTGAGCACCCACTAAAACTCTGCAGCCCCCATTCTTAAGCCCCATTCTGGAGGGATGCAAATAGTTGTTCACCACAGCAAAGTGCCCCAAACATCAGGCTGTGGAGGAACCTGTGGTACCTTCTGCCAACCACTTCTCATACAGTTGCACTCTGTAGAAATACTACTCAAAGGTCTGAACCCAGATCCCCTAGCATCTGTCACTTCCAGACTGCAAATTGCTCTTTACAAGTCAAATCAGACAAGACAATCACAACAAGGAAAGACAGGCATCCTGCCACCAAATTCCCCAGCATGTGGGAATTCCTGCATTTCCATCTACCAAACATCAAGATTTGGAAATCTCAACTCTGGTTCTCCTAAGTCCTGCCATGATGGATCTTTCTATTTCTGTCACTGGTTTTTACAGGTGGTCCGTGGTCTGTTCCAACAGACATACTCCAGATTCCCAGTCCAGCTCCACAGCTCTGCAGACATACCCCTCAAGCATCAGGAGCCTAAGAGGCAGAGGAAAGCAACTACAAAGTCTTGAAATGCAACCACCTTTTTGCCTTATGTAATTGTAACAACAGTTACATTTTGCTAGAAAACAAGTCTGTGAGGAACTTGAAAATCCATTCTTATATAAAAATTACTCATTTCCACCATAAATTCCATTTATGTGTTGCATTCCGAGATGACTGAAACCCAGCAAGTAATTGTCACTGAGCCGTCTAGGTCTGAAAAAACATCAGCAGCATTTGCCCCAGAAAAGTCCTTACTTTTCATATCAAAAAGTCTGCTGCAGTCTGCTGCTGAAGGCTATTTTAAAAGAGCCACTTCCCTAGATCTTAATCAATGTTTAAGAGACCACGTTAATATCAGCCCATGTAACCAAACTGGACATCACAAGAAGTGTAGGAGATGCTCACAGTGGTGGGAGAATGATCCCCATTTCAAAGTAACTCACTTGAACAGTTAAAGGGGGCTTTTTTGTGATTTGGAAACACGATATTAGCAATACTTGGATAAAACCAAAGCGCTGCTTTTACTAATGATTAGCTGCTTCTTTTAAAGCAACTCCATTTTAGGTGGACAGCACATTAAACTTTGCCATGAGTGCTTTCACCTCCCTCATTTTCTACTTGTGGTTTTTGCTTCTGTTACCTTTAAGTATATTTCATGGTTCATTATACAATTGGATATACTGACAGTGTTCTACTTGTGGCTTTAAAATTTCTTTTGTTTAGATTATATGGAAGAAAATCCATGAAGAGTTAACTGTAAATTTTATAAGAAGAATTAAATTTTAGGGCCTTTATAAATGAGACAGATAAAAATAAAAGACACAGATATAGGTTTCTTTTGCTAAGGGCTGTAGCCAAGCCTGATTATGAGGTTCCTCAAAATTAAATCTGTTGTTTCCTCCTGGTATTTACAGCAACAGAAATGTGGAATAAGTGAGAAAATCTGCTTATTATTGTGTTACCTTATGTAATTGTCTATGCGAAGCAAAGGATTAAACAACTTTTGATAGTGATCTCTTCTATGAGTAGTTTTTCCCAGGATCAAGTGATTTGGTTTGCTCTAATCATTTGATACTGTTACAGACAATTATGGAGGCATTAAGATATACATCATCCACCTGTAAAGTGAGATTTATTTTGGATCCTTTATGTTCTCCATGGCTCAAAAGCTTGCTGTACATACTAAACAAGTTCCAGGGCTATTAATGGGAACCTTTTGGGAGTTTGTTTTAAAATGCAAGTATTTTGCATGAGCAGCGGCCATGCAATTAAAAATAACTACTTAGCAGGCTATGTAAAGAATTTTTAGAGGTGCTCAGTACAGCGTCATGGACAACACCCTCATGCCATGTAAATCAGCAGCAACATTCCCACACATTTCAACAGCTGTAATAATTTCTTCTGTGTCCAGGAATTTCTTAAGTATTCTTTTTTCCATGCAATTCATAAATCTCCAGTGGGTTAGGCTGGACCTGCTGTTAGTAAACATGTTGTACACCAGGAGAGATCAGTTCTGACCACAGAGTCATTTTCACAGGGTACATTCAGACTCCCTTGTTAGATGTAGCTATACCAGCTCATAGTGTAACACTACTCCTGGTACATTTTGTAGACATACACCAAGTATGATGCCCATGTTATCAGCCTGGCCTAAACTACAACGCTATGGCTTAGAATGGGTACAACCATGATGCAAATATTGAAGATGTGCCTTGGCTCTTCACTAGAGGAAACAAGGACTGATACAAGCACTGCTGCATCCTTCAGCAGCTCCCCTGTCACAAATGCTGCTTCTCCCCCCTACCCTCCCTCAGTCTGCTTGGATTATTTTTGCTTACTCTATTTACCCCTTACCCTTCTCTACTCCGCATGATCAGTACGACATTTTTTCCTGAGCTCTGAGTGATGAGATCCCAGCTGTGCATATTCTGGGGCTGGTATCTGAGTGGAATATACCTTCAGCAAGTAAGCACACCCAGCCCGGCTGTCATCTGTCCTTAGCTCTAGAGGTGTGAGAGAAATTATAATCGTTACTCTGTAATGAGTATTTGGTATTTAACAATGATATTCTACACTCCTTGTGGTAAAATAGTGTAAGACAAAACCAGAACCTGTATTCTCTGATTTAAAAGCCCCAGCATACAGGTACCATCTCTGCAGTTTAGCAAACCAAGAATGCTGCTAGCACAAAAAGCCACTGAGCAATTCGTTAGAGAAAGCCTTGTCAAACACAGTTTGGGGCACTTTGGATGCCTCATTTTCATCAGAAGTTAACCCTGCAGCTAATTGAGGGATCACAACTAGACTTTATGATTGTTCTCTGTAGGACTTAACAACCCTGAGGATATTCACTTCCATCATTTTGATGACACTGAGCCTTTTAATCAAGCACCACAGTTTGCAAGAGCTGCAGTGTTAGTTATCTGTTATAAATAGTTCACTGCCAAAAAATATGAGATAGTTTCTGCAATATTTATGGTAAGAAGACTTAATGAAATTAACATCCTGGCATTAGCAGAGGAGTTATTTCAAAAAGGGTGATATTCAGAAAGGTTCAAGGTGCCGTAAACTGTGTGATATGCTACTTAAAAATATATAATCATTATGTCCCATATGCTGCAATGTCTGTGATGCTAATGGAAGCAAAGACCCCTTGATTTTTCTGCCCTACTGTCATTTCTTAATTCTGGAGTTGCCATTTGGGAGTCCCTACCACGGGGAGGGCTGAATCAGAGCAGAAGGTGACCGTGTGGCAGTTGCAAGGGCACTAATGCACCGGGGGGGTATACGGGCATGACTTTCATAGCAAACCTTACTGCCAAACTACTTGGATCTTTTTCAGGGGTTTTATCTGTATTCAGAGGTACAGCAATTGAGACAATCACATCTGTCCAGCTCAGTGGGTAAGATACAGTCTTCTTTGAACTGATTGAGAAAAATTACCATTAATATTGATATCTGCTGTTGACTTCACTTCATATATTTCACATGCAGATTATACTTTTGGGAAACAGGATAGTGCTTTATCCCTGAAGTAGACAAAATGAATTTGGGTATACATCTTAGGAAATTCTGCTTAGGAAATAACACTGACCAGATGCCAAAATATGTAAAAGATGAGTATCTGAATAAAAAATGTCAATCTGCAAGATAAAATATTCCTAACTATAAATAATGAATATTAATCCAGCAAAAATGGAAGACATAAGTGGGAAGCATTATTAAAAAGATGGCTATTAGTCCTTATTTATCTCCTTTAGCATGGTAAATACTCTTATTGTCTCCTGAGTCTACCTAATTGCTGGAAAATTGTTGCCATGGATGCCACTAAGGTATGCAGATTGATAGCTTCTATTTTTTTAATGTTTCAATGGTTCTTTGTATGATATGAGTGGAAGCACCACCAGAATTCAGATCAAAACACGCAGTTAGCTGAGTGATGAGACTCAGCCACTTTGCAAGTGGACAAAAGCAGAACACAATTCATTTATGTCACTTCCAAAGGAAGGGACAGGGAGCTTTGATGAGCTGGCTGCCGGGACAAGCGGCATTGTGCATGTGGGGTGACATGCCTGCACCCCACGGCAGTGGCTGTTACAATGGGGTAGTATCTCATTTCACCATGCTCTGGCACCAGCCCACAAATCTGGGCTAAGGAGCCGTAGGCGAGTGTTGTAAGCAGCAACCAAAATGTGTATTTAGCAAAATCACCACAGGTTCAGCTCTTGAACTAAAACTCAGCACTGGACAGCAGTCATTGTCTAGACTTGTGTCAGTCCTCATTTTCCCCAGTGATGTGCCAAATGAAACTCTTGCTTCAGCATCCACCTAAGGTCTGCAAATGCCATTCACCTGTAGTAACCAACTGTCCAACAACAAAAAAGAGGGACTTTTTACAAGGGCAGGTAGTGACAGAACAAGGGGAAATGGCTTTAAATTGACAGAGGGCAGATTTAGGTTAGATATTAGGAAGAAGTTCTTCCCTGTAAGGGTCTGGCACAGGTTGCCCAGAGAAGCTGTGGCTGTCCTAGCCCTGCCAGTGCTCGAGGTCAGGCTGGACGGGACTTTGAGCAACCTGGTCTATTAGAAGGAGTCCCAGCTCACGGCAGGGGGGCTGGAACACGATGATCTTTAAGGTTCCTTCCAACACAAACCATTCAAGGATTCTATGCAACCAGTCAACAAGCTTTTCAAAAGTAACACTATTACAGGCAGTTTATTTTATCAAAGAAGGAGAGAGAGAGAAAGAATGGGAGAGAGAAGAGTGGGTTTGTATTTTGCTTCACCACCTGCCTCTCATGCCTTTCCCACAAACTGCTTACCTTTTCATGGAAGAACATGTTGCACAGACCTCCCCAAACTGATATTTTAAAAGGTTCCTAAGAAATCAGATTATGGCCACAATAATCAGACACACCACTCCCTCTCATTCTTCTTTTACAGATTTGCGAAGAAGAAAAACTATGTATATTGGCACATCAAGGGATGTTTCCCAGTAAAACGACGTTCTTCATCTCAGTTACAAAATCTATTTCTGTTACTCCACTCAGTACCAAAAAGGAACAAAATAAAACACCATTTCCCAAGAAAACTGGTAGTCACGTTGGCGACACACACTTGTTTTTTTAATCCCACCCAGGCTATTCTGAGCCTGTCAGCCCCATCAGGAGTGAGCGGAGCTAGGGGTGGCAGCTTGGGCTACTAGGGACCTGTCGGGCTTTCTGCATGTGAGCCAGCAGCGCAACAGCCACAGCTCTTACAAGCTATTTCACAAGCCTGTTGTGACCATTAATTGCACCCTATTTGCAGAGAGCTTGGAAGATACTATTATGTGAAGAGCAGCCTTTAGGAAATCATTTAATACCTATATATAACTTCCACACAAAGTACTGCTTAATGTTATTCTACAAGCGTCAGTATGAAAATCTATTAAATGCCAGTGGCACAAACGAATTACTTTCTCACACTCAAAAATGCTAATGTATTTAGATAAAAGCCCAGAACAATAGAATTTTCTATTTATTTATGTCAAAAACATAACAAACCCAGCAAGTCACATTTTAACTACTGAGCTAGATCATTTTTAAATTATTTCAGATTAACAGTCCTCCAAGTTGCATCAGGCTTTGAGCAACCTGGTGTAGTGGAAGGTGTCTCTGCCCATGGCGGGGAGCTTGGAACTAGATGGTCTTTAAGGTCCCTTGCAACCCAAACCATTCTGTGATTCTATGAATAGTAGAATTCTGTCTTAGCTGACATTAAAAAGATGAGAAAAAAGTATTTTAGTAGGCCTTCTTTAACCTCTTCTTATTGATTATTTCAGTCTCTGTCTTCGATAAAATAAATAAAAAAAAAATACAAAATTTGTGCCACTGCAGGCTGTGGTTGAAGGTGCGTGGTTCCTTTACACAGTTTTCCCCACTACAGCCCCAAAGGTAAGTAAAATATCAGGAAAACGCATGTTGCAACACAGAGACTATCTCTAGGTCCTGATGTGACCAAAGTCTGCATTGACAAAAGGGCATTTGATAATATGCATACACATTATTTTAGTCTAGCAGTCTGTAGTTAATACAATAAAATTTGGCAATAGAATTATATGTTGGAGTCTAGCAAGAACATACAAAGACTGAAGCTCTCTGGGAAAAGGATTATATTTAAGCTGAGTCTCTCCTAGCCTATATTAGCACTCTCACCCCAAGGAATATCAGCAGAGGCAGATCGACAGCTGCTGTTTGACCACTCTCAGAGTATCAAATGGGTAGCACACTGCTCAGAGCAGCAACAGTGCAGAAAACATAATCAGCATCACAAAAACAAGACCTAGTACTAATTTCTTTAGAGCAAGGCTGAACTGGGCAGTTACACTCCTTGCAGTGCTGCTAATCCTGTCATTGAGTGTCTAATGCTAAAGGTAGCTCCAGTAACACCAGCTGGTAGTCTCATGCCTTTTGGCTTCTTAACATACATTCATCCATCCCCAGGCACAGCACAGAAAGGACTGCCAGGTTCACGACTAACAGCTGGTCACAGGTCCAGTCAGGAGGTCTGTACTACTGGCCAAAACCCACGACAGCAGTAGTGTTTATTTTCTAACAAGAGCAGAAAGAGAGCAACAGGGTTCTACAAGTGGTTCTCATTGCCAGATACCTATATCACGCTGTCAGGAGGAAAGTAAGACTTCATTTGGTTGACCAGCACTACTGCCTTCTCTCATCGACAGCTATGTTCATAGAATCCTAGACTGGTTTGGGTTGTAAGGGAACATAAAGATCATCCAGTTCCAAGCCCCTGTCACATGCAGGGATACCTTCCACCAGACAGGTTGCTCAAAGCCCCGTCCAACCTGATCTTAAACACTGCAAGGGATGGTGCAGCCACAGCTTCTCTGGGCAACCTGTTCAGTGCTCTTTGTTCTCAAGATTTCGCACTAGATGCACTGGGTATTTTTGTAATGCATCTTTATTGCTAAAAAAAATAAATCAGCAAGCATCTCAAAATAGACATGCACAATATTTCACTGCTGACAAAGCAGGACAGCAAAGACCTGTTTTGAACGGCTGAAAGAACAAGAAATTCTCATCTAGCTTGCAGTAAACTTGCAGAGAGATATTTGATGAATAAATTAGCTAAAACTGCATCATTTGCCTTACCTGCAGCTTTTGAGGACAACTTGCTTGTTCTCATGTGGTGCAGTCAATAACAAAAATGCAAATTAAAACAAGTAACAGGCTCTGTTTCCAAAAGAAAAAGAAAAATCGGGTAACATTTAAAAGTCCTACAAGACCAAAACAAATAGTAGATCACAGGTAATGGTCTATTTAAAGAAATATTTTACTAGAAAGGCATTTGCTTCCCTTCCATGCTCAGTTATTTGCACAGGCTCCATTAGCAGACTGATCACTAGCGAGCCAAGTTAGAAGTTCATAGGTGAGCCCATTTTGCAACATTTAAGCTCATGGTTCCCACAGTCTGTATAAATTGCTGTATCAATTCAGTATCTCTAGGCAAATGCAGACATCTGCAGCAGTAATGGCCACAGGGAGTAATGTTTTGGAAATCCCTGCGTCACCACTGGGTGGTGATGAAGATCAATAATGAACCCAGCTTTTCCTGGGCTCCAGAAGAGTTAGAAGTACCTGGAATGCTGCATTACGAGCTGAGGCTGCCCAGGACCAGTGTTCCCACCAGGTGCACACACATTGCCAAGGGCGGGATGGGATTCCCATGGACACTCCACGTTTCTTAATGGTGGGGTCGATCGAGGTGTCTTGTTTTACCTAGAAGATGCTTAAACACCTTGCCAACTTTAGCTCCTCTTTCTCATCAGGTTTATTCTTTTAAATTAGTGAAACAAGCTAAAGTAAAAATCTCTCATCTCCATTATGAAACACATAAACCAATGCCTCAGGAACAAATGTGCTATGAAATGTTGATCTTTTCCTCACATAAAGCCAACACAGTCCTCGGACTTAACCATTCTCCCTCAAAATCATAGCAGCTTAGTCTGAGACGTATACTTATAACTCTTACTGTTTTGTAACATATATTAATATTTCACCTGTAAAGAACTGGTCCTCAGGCATAAAGTTTGATCCTGTTTTATGTACTCATTCCACCAGAGGCTGGAAACTTAGACACATAAATGCTGCAGCAGCCACCTACTTTCCAGTTGCTATTCTTTTATTCCTTCTAAAAAAACTTCTTTCCCATGTTCATTATAATCCAAGGCAGAAAGCAGAGACTCTATATGCAACACCTTTGAGCATCATTCAGTTATAACCATTTTACCTTTGCTGGCTTTTCTCCATCTTCTGTGGTTTACTTCACATGATTTTATCTGGCCTCCAGTAGCCCCACCATAGTGCAGGCCAAGTGCCAGAAGGGAGGAGCAATGGGATCAAAAGCTCAGTCTGGATTTCCGAAGCCACTCTTGCATCTACAGTATGTGTGAGCATCTGAATAATTCATTGCTTAGGATATTATAGCACTGTTTTTGTAGGTCATGGTTTTCAGTGACAGGCGTTTAGAATACAGCAACTGCTTTAAATTGCTACACAGACTGAAATTTAATCCAAATCTGTGAATTATTTGGAAATGCTAAAAATAAACTTAAAAAACCCTAGTGAATGTTATGCATGCTCTACAAAGCGCAGACAATGATTTCACACACTGTATAATAAAGAAATAGCAAATCACCTGCAAATGCTAAAGATGGTTTGGACACATTCAGGGGGATGACACTGTATGGAATGACTAGGGCTGAAAGATAATGTTTCAAACCACAAATGAGTAAAAAAGAAGCCATAAGGCATAATGCCACCCAAGCACAACTGCATTAACTCAACACTCAGTGACATGGAATTTGACTGTGTTGACCATCATTGCTATAAGCTCCCTGAAAGCTGAGTGGTGAGAGAAATCCTAAAACTATAGCAAAAATCTGACTCTGCTCAGAAGGAAGAGTGCAAGGGTATATGCCAGGGACAGGCAGCCTCTGTCAAATGCAGCCACTTCTGTCAAATACAGCAACCTTCAAGTCACTCTGTAAAAAGATCTAAACTCTCTACTTGTGTGCTTCAGGAAAACTTGATTGAAAACCATCATGCAGAGTACTATCCTAGCAAGCAGACATATACCATGTGTCATCTGCTTGCCAGCCTCACATGCACACAGAAGGGATTTGTCTCCATCCTCCATGGGAGCATTGCTCACTTCCTCCCCACAACACAGCAGCTCTTTCCCCAGCAACTGGGCAGGATTCTGCACCAGCAACAGTTCTTCCAAGTTTCAAAATGCATTTTATTTAATAGAAATATTTCCTGAAATATCTTAACCAGGCCCTGTGGAACCCTATTAACTACAGATGGTAGGTTTTTTTCCTTAATTCTTCAAATCAGTGATAGTTCAAAGACACTTGGAAAGGGAGCAGTTTGCTTTCCCACCCAACAGCTGGAGGAGGAACAGGACAGACCTTGTTTGACTGCTTTGTATAACAAGTATAAAAACTTGGCATAAGATTTCACAGATGTCGTGTGCATTACTAAAAATGTATTTTTATTCATTTTTAATCTGAGCTGTCAGTCATAAAATACCTGCTGTGATTATGACTGCTTTTCATTCACATATCTGAAGAAACCTGCTTTGATGGGCACATTTTCATGGTTATACTGCAAAGCACAAAGTGTAGCTTGGATGACAAGCTGGATGGCCAAGCTGGCAGGCAGGATAAATGATTACAACACGTTTCTCAGTGGGATCTGGTGCAAGGGAAGGGTACTACCAGCCTAATTCAAAGAAAGCTCACATTTTCAGTGAGCTTGTACTCAATAAAACTGTGATCCATTCCCAGGCATTTTAATGAAAGCAAAAAATCCAGTACACTCTTTTGATAGCATTGAAATTTACCCTCCCATGCAGCTGCATTTCAAATAAAGCTCCTTTTCCAGATCAACCACCTCATTACACAGTGATACTCATGAAGTCCACTTCACCCTTTCTTTTTCTTTTTCTTTCTTTCTTGAACTGTAATAAAGAAGCATGTAAAGAAGGACAAACATGTAAAGGATTGCTCTATGATAGGGAACTTTTGGCTAAAGCTGTCTCTGCCTACCAGATTTTTGCAACTGCCCATCTTTTGAAGGAACTGTTCTTCACTGGACAGTGACAACAGGAATGCAAAAGGACACTGAGAGGCACAAAAGGAAGGATCAAACCTATTTCATGTAACACTGGAAGGATGTTGATGGCTCAAGAGGAGGAAAGTGTAACTTACAGAGATCTCACTTTCTTGTGAGCTTTTCACAAGACAAGAGAAAAGCCTAACTCTCAACAAGTGAGTATTTCTGTGTGAAATACATTGGAGAGCAGGACCTGGAGAGGTGCCCGGGCTCCCAGCACCACTGGGATCTCAAAAAGAGCTGTCTGCACCATGCCCAGACAGTTGCGAGCAAAGGCCCCCTCTGTGTTCACATCAGCATTTCAGGCAAGCACCACACTTCGCTGAACAGGCTGGGGGTCTCAAACAGAGGTTCTGAGTATTACAGGCTTTACCAGAGCTCATGTTTGGTCTCTCCCTTACATGTGCAATAGGCAGGACATACCAACAGCAACAGATAAATAAGCTGCTTGCATTGGGCATTTCAAAGTTTTTTTACATTCCTAGTGAAACTATTTTTGTAAAATCAGTAACGGCAGCACATAGCTGCATCCCTTGCAGGTAAACATGAAGTAGTTTACACACAAGATTGAGATAGCTTATAAAAAACCTAGGAAACAGTAACATCTAAAATCAGATATAAAAGAAATCATATTTTTTCCAAATCAAATAAAAATGCCTAAATAACTTATTCCCCACAATGTTAGAAAACAAAACAGTGCTGTACAAAGACAGCCCAAGTACTCCACTACATGAACTAAAAATTGATGATTTTTATTAGCGGTAAGTTAAACAGCAAGAGCGGGGGGAAGGGGCGGGGGGGAAGGTTACTGGCTTTTGTTACATTTTTAACCGCACCTTAGTTCTGTCTCTTTTTACCTGTGCCCCTAAGGCACAGACTAAAATACTACCAAAAAAAATTAAATCAGAAAATATCCCATGGATTTGAAACATTATCTGTTTTTCCAGAAGACAGTCATATCTTGTATGTAAGCACATGTCCCCTTTCCTTTTTCCTTACACACAACACCCACCAAGTGTAAGGCTTCACTGTAGATCTGAAACACACAGGGAACAGCAAACTATTTTAAAACCTGAACTATTTGGGGCTGCCACTGTGCAAACAATACAGAAAGAATGTCCTGTTGGTCCCTGCAGAAGGAAATCAGAATGTTGATTAATACAGCAAAATTCCTTAAAACAAATTAACTCCAAGCTTTACCTGTGGCAGACTCCTTCTTCTTCTTAAGAAGATTGAGGTAAAAGGTAAAACCATGAGTAAGCAGACATATCACCCTGTAGTGTTATAGCTCCCAGCAGATTGAGGGAGGGGATTCTGCCCACCTACTCAACTCTCATGAGACCTCACCTGGAGTACTATGTCCAGCTCTGGGGCCCCCAACCATTCTGTGATTCTATGACTCCTACAAGAATGCATGATGTGAGGATGCTCTTCTGAGATACATAACTATGTACAACAGAGGGCAGACTCTGATGTTTTCCACGGGCATTCATACTGTTTCTGCAGTAAGAGCTGAGATCACTCAACGGTTTTCCCTTAGAGCTGGGGAAAAACACTGGCTCTTCCACTGAATCCTTTTCTTTCCCACCCCTTATTTTCTACCCTTCCAGTTTTGCCAAAGGTGCCCAGTGGGCTCCAAGAGCCCCTTCTGGGTGGTGACGGGGAACAAAACACAGAAGAAACAGACAGCATATGCCCTCATCTCACAAGCTCCACTTTATCGGAAATTAAGTTAAAAGAACCATCTAAAGGCTTTGTAGGATTGGGAGTTCAGAAATGAATTCAATTGCTCCAGCTTACAGGGGACTTGCTGGCTGCAGCCACCAAAGTGTGATTGCTGCCCATGTGCAGTCAAGCAGAGGAGCACAAAGGACCAAATGGGCAAAGACACTTTGGAAAGTAAACATCTTGGATTACTGTTTTAAAGCATCCCACAGCAGCAGCAGAAAACATTTTTATCCAAACAGAAAAATGTTCTCAGATTTCTACAACATGCCCTAAATTCAAACTCCTTGTTAGTGGATGCTTATGATCCCACTGGAGCTACTGTGTAGCATAGCAAATAAATTTAAAATAAAATTTGAGCAAAAGAGCACAAGAGAACCTTGCACGCAAACCTGATCAGTATGTCGACAAGAACAAACATTAATTAAGCTCCCCTTCCACTGTCTTCCAGACAGCTGTAGGATCCATACTGAGAGAGACAATTTGCAATCATTTTAGCTTTCCAATTTAGAGACTATATTGCCAAAAGCCATTAACAGCAATCTTTATATAACATGGTCAGGATCCAATCTTCCATATGATCATATGCTGCCACTTCAGAAGAATTTTAGATGCTTATTTATAACGTATTATCTTCAAGGTCCTGCAGTGTACTTGCACTCTCCACTCCTTCCCAGTCTGTGGTAGAAACAATAGCTCTGATACGCAATCAGTGTGGCTCGCACTCATCAGAGCCCTGACGGAGATGTATGATGATGACAACAATTCAGGAGTAATCTTTGCAGAAGACACATTTAAGCCACAAACTCTTCACTAGGGGATTCAGGGAGAAGTTCTGGTCAGGAAAATTTTTATTTATTTATTTTTCGTGAAGCCAAAGCACGCATTGATGCAAAAGGAGGAGTCCTAAAACCAGAACACAAGAACACAATTCCGAACAAAATAAGCAAATAAGCCTGTCCTTGCCTCTGCAAGCACCTGAGCCCACACATCACTATCAGGTTAGTGCTACAACTGCTGTCAGCTTTGCTGTGATCTAAACCAGCTATTTTAATGCTATAAAGTATGGGAAAAGACACCATTCCCAAGTTAGCTGTCCATGGTGATGAAATAGCTATACATCAACATCCTGATGTTGTAGGAAGTGCCAGTTATCACAGTACTAGCTCCCTGTGCAGCATTGCATGGAAGAAGGCAGCTAACTGTCCTGCTGCAGGACCTCTGCCCTGGGAGATGCTGGAACTCCATGGGACAAGACCCTCGGTATGGGAAGCTGATCCTCAAGGGCAAACCCACAGCTGGCTCTGCTTCAGTCCTGGCTTGGACTAGGCAGTCTACAGAGACTCCTTCCTTCCTTAGAGATAGATTCAAAGGTGTTCATGAACACAACCAATCACGATTGCTTTCTGAAAATATGCAAGAACTCTCTCCCATTAAGATTATTTAAGAAATGAGAGGGAAACAATGAAAATGGACTGCAGAACTTAGGCCCAGCTCAATATAGTAGACACTGCCAGAATTAAAATACAACATATTTTATTTGCATTTTGTATACAAACTAAAAATAAAATGGATTATATCCAACAACTTTAAACATACTTAAAAATACGTAAAAATTCTTCAAGAACTCTCTCATAATCATGGCCAACTCCATAAGCATAAGAAACTGATTAATTACATTTTTTAATTGTGACAGTAGGCTTTGATCTGTCAGGTTTGCTTATCTGCAGAATCAGCCAGTCATCAGGAAATCCCCCTCCTGTAATTCACCTCCAAATGCTTCTTCAAACCCAGATACTGGACAAGGTGGTGGCCCTGTGGACTTCTGCTCCCCAGGAAAATGCACCACCAGCAGAAAGTGTTGGCTGTGGGACACGCTGTTCTGCTCTCTACACTGCCTGTGGTGTGAGCACACCCAGCAGGAAGCAGTGTACCAGCAGGAAAATGTGAAAATTTGACTTAAACTTTTAATTGTTGGCATTATTAAAAAAGTTGCCTTACCAGACTTTCCTATTATGCATAAGGAAGAACACTAAAGCTGCTGAACGGTGCCAAAAGCAAGCAGGTGTACAGATAACATTTGGTACTGTCAAACTGATTTCATTTTCCATTACACACCATGCAGGTTTCCAGTACATTTGAACACAATGGAAAAAATAAGCAAAAACACTTTACAGCAAGACAGGCTGAAATTTTCTCCTTACAAAAAGGCCTTCAGAGCAAGAGGTAAGGATAGAAAATATTTAAGTCAAAGTCAAATGAAACACTAAAAAAGTTAAGTCATTGTAAAGGCCATTTTAAGCTGAATAGAAACATGTTGGGATGACCAGCCAGGAAGTGTTGGATTTTTTCAAATGGATTATCGAAAGAGACATTTTCAATTTCCCCATTATTTCATCCTGTGAGCATGTCAGTATAATTAAAAAGCTTTTTTAAGTGACTATAGAGAATATCACCTGGGAGATGTGCTCCTAACACCTCTGTGACAGGGCACTTCCAGGTGTGTGACAATTAGAAAAGGAACTACCTTCCCTATGCGTCTATACCTCTGCCCACATTCAGCTTATGTCCCACGTTCAGCATCAGGTTAACACATTTATTTTAGTTCTTTTGTTTCTCTCATACTATTATTTGCAGTGTTAAGAGACAGATTAGAAAACGCGCATTAAACAGGATGGTTTCTTTGAAACATTTAATCAGGTGTAATCTTGGTAACTCCTGTTACCAAAGGTACACCTGGACCTTCTCTTACAATGAGCTCAGAACAGGATGTGCTGCAAAGTAACACCAGAAGATTTAGCTAAAGCAATCCAAGCAGACCCTCCCTGCTGTTACCTCATTTTTGAAACACTCCAATTTTACACCCTTAAGGAATTCATCTCAACCTCCATAAAAAGCTCTACTGATGACTTTCACATTGACTGTCACAGTAAAGTGTCATCCTACAAAGCGAATAAAACTAACAGTAAGATTAAGCTCGGTTTTATGCAACAGTATTACAGATAGTAAAGCTTACTTTCTGTGACCCATTAGACCGAAATTTAACAATTGATTCGCTTATACGGATAATACTCACACCATGTTTAGGCATGTAACAAATCAAGGCCACCAGAAACAAGGAAATACATTTTCATCTGAAACCTGATGAATAATAGTCTTCTGTGTGGCCAAGCTCCATTTACCCTGATTTTCAAGCTTAAATTCATAGAAAGCAATCAACTACAGAGACAACTTACTGGATCACAACAAATTGCCTTCTTTCTCAATGAATTAAGAAGTTTCTCTAAGACATAAACTCCAGAAGTGAAACAAAGTATGTAAGATTTACTTACACTTGGGGGTAGAAGGAAAAAAATAGCATTCAGGAAGATTATCAAAGATTTCATTTGCCTTCCTGAAGGACAGGCCACACTGGGGTAATAGAGCAAGCTATACTTAGAATCACAGAATCATAGAATAGTTAGAGTTGGAAAGGACCTTAAGATCATCTAGTTCCAACCCCCTGCCATGGG
>WYDI02033660.1:0-23877 GCA_009867235.2 Psittacus erithacus | reverse complement strand
CAGTGTGTTAAGAGGCAATAAACGGCATTCGCTGGATCATATTGGTCGGCTCAGCGGTGTCCGTGACTCCCGCGTCACGACAGAAAACTTCCTAAGTAGATATTTAATCTTAATCTTTAATTTTAAATTTTGACTTTCTGAAGTTGTAAAACAATGATTGATAGGACTCAGCTATGTCTATTAGGTGTATTTTATTGAAATACCATCTGTATGCCTAACACTCTCCAAAGTACATTTTATAGTTTTCTACTGGATTAGTACTGCTTTTAAAAATTCAAACAAGTATTTTGTACTGGAACATTCCCTCACTAATAATAACACTACTGTGAATATAGTTCAGTTGTGATATCATAGAATAATCACAGATTCATAGAATAGTTTGGGTTGGAAAGGACTTTAAGGATCATCTAGTTCTAACCCCCTGCCATGGGCAGGAACACCTTCCACTAGACCTGGTTGCTCAAAGCCCCATCCAGCCTGTCCTTCAACACTTCCAGGGATGGGGCAGCCTCAGCTTCTCTGGCCAACCTGTGCCACTGTCTCCCCATCCTCATAGTAAACTTTTTCTTTCTTATATCTTATCTAAATATGTCCTCTTTCTTTTTAAAGCCATTCCCCCTCGCCCTATCACTACATGCCCTGGTAAAAGGTCCCTCTTCAGCCTTCTTGTAGGTCTCCTTTAGGGACTGGAAGGCTGCTATGTGGTCTCCCCAACCCCAACTCTCTCAGCCTGCCTTCACAGGAGAGGAGCTTGAGCTCTCTAATCATCTTCATGGCCCACCTCTGGACTTGCTCAAGCAGGTCCCATCCCTCTTGTGCTGCAGACCTCAGAGCTGAGCACAGCATTCCAGGTAGTGTCTCACAAGAGTGGTGTAGATTGTGAAAATCACATCTCTTGACCAGCTGGCCATGTTTCTTTTGATGCAGCCCAGCATACAGTTGGCTTTCTGGGCTGCAAGAACACACTGCTGGGTCATGTTGAACTCCTTGTTAACCCAAACCCCCCAGGTCCTTCTCCCTAGGGCTGTTCTTTATTCATTCCCAACCCAGCCTGTATTTGTGCTTGGGATTCCCCCAACCCAGGTGTAGAACCTTGCACTCAACCTTGTTGAACTTCAGGAGGTTTGTATTGGCCCACCTCTCAAGCCTGTCAAGGTCTGTCTGGATGGCATCCCTTCCCTGGACAAGACATGTATCTTCTCTCTCAAATCTAGCCATAAACCCAAAATTGAGCAAATTAGGATGCCTAATATCCCCTTCTGAACAGATTTTAGCCTGCCTTGCATTCTTTTAAATAGCGTATTTGTCATGTTTGCCCATTTGTCAGTCCTGACTAACTTTGAAAATTGTGAGCACAGAAGAAAAAGGGAGTTGACTAAAAGTAAAAATAAGTCAGAATAGCATATGATGTTAGCTAAAGTTCTGTATAATTCTCCTCTGAAATCAGACAACCTTTTGATTTAATTTTTCCTGACAGTTCCATATAATACCATAATAGACAGAATGTCCTTGGTTATCACTTTTGCTTCTTCTCACTGTCCTTGTCTAGTGCAGATGCTTTGTCTGGACCACACCACTTCTTAGACAAAGTAAATAAACTAGAAAGTATTTTACCAACAGTTTTAGGTTAAAGTAATATGAAGGGCCTAGCTATGATTTTTGTTGCAATGCTAAGCATTATATTACTTTCTTTAACATACTGCATTGTAGGAAGTGGAACTAAGGCATATGGCAACTGTCAGTAGTTAAACGAGCATATATGCCAACTTTCAAGGCTAGACTTTCCCCTTTTTTAGATTAGAAACCCCCAAGGGTATGCTCAATATGCGCACAGACTAAGCTTCTAAATATTCTGAGCATGTTAGCATATTTGTATAATTGTGTTGACCACAGCTAAGCACACAACAACACAGACTTTATAGTAATTCCTAAATATTGTGGGAGTGTTTTGAGACTTTGCCACAGCTATGCTATAGAAAAACAATGTGGTCAGAAATAATGAGTACCCTGAGTTGGTGAAGGGAAGCCCTCTCTTCACCTTGTAATATAGATATAGCTGGAGATACTAGCATAGTCACTTACAGGTAAAAAGGTATCTAATCTTTGGGGGATTGATGACAATTAACCTTAGGGGAGTTGAAGTTGTGAAGTTGATGGCAAATGCTAATACTCAGATCGTGAAAGATGTTTTAATGACATATCCACAGTAACACATGATATTTGGGGTGGACTAGGTTATACAGCATATTTACACAATTGAAATTAATTCCTAATGTGTAAGTGAGGACAGGAAACATTGGTTTCTCTTCCTTAACATACTCCTGTACACCTGGATATGGAGAAAGAACAGAAATATTCATTAAATGATTTCTTTTTTCAGTCCTACTTTCAGAATAAGAAACTCTGCTAGATTTTTGGCTGCTGACTTGCACATCATAATAATAAAAAAATTTAGTTTTGGTGATACTTAACTCACAGAATTTAGTCCAACTGCAATGCTAAATATTTTCCATAAATATTATGGAAAGGGTAAAAATTATAAAATAATTTTAAATGCTACATGTATGAGGTTATCACCATATCCTTAAAACAGTGATATTTTTAAATTTCAACTTGCAACAAAGATACTACAAAAACGTACAGTTCTAATAATTATGATTCATACTTATCTTTCCGTCTACAGATCTCTAGTTCTTTGTTAATACGGTCATTTTACCTCTGAGAAAACAAGACAATGACAAGTGACATTTCTTTTCCCACAATATACCAGTAAAGATGGGAAAAAAAACCTCAATTGGCATGATCTAAGATCTAGCCACATGGTTCCCTTTGCGTTCTTTGAACATATGTATTAGAGAGCTAGAAGGCAATGCAGTATAGGAAGTAGGGTAGATGAACTATTCTGATTAAGCAGAAAGTTACTGCAATCTCCATGAGAATATTCAATTATTCTGTTGCATTTATTGTTCCACAGCCTACTAAAAATATTTCTAGGCCTTTAAGTGTATTCTAATTTCTCAAACTGGGAGTTGTACTTCTCCCTGTAAAGGCTCAGTATGCTACTCTTTGTGGTTCACATGCCTCATTACTTGTCATTTTTTCATTGCAATGATTACAGAGGTTTTAAAGGGACAACAGAGGCAACCTAGCTTTGAAAAGAGCTGTGGATGGATGGAAAATGCTTGTTCTTCCCTTTTGTGCATTTAAGGTATACAAGAGATGCTGTGAGAATGCAAAATTGCTTGGTTGCAGTTTAAAACACCAGTAGAAATCTCTCAAGAATACACATCAAAGATGTTTTTAAGTAGGCTGATATCCAAGCCCCTCTGAGATTGCTGATTTTTAAACAGATTCCATTATTGTTTTTATCCCATTAACTAATGCTTTTACCAGGTAGTTAGCAATACTGAAAAGCTGAGACTAAATGTAGTGGTGAACCAAAGGATGCATAAAACTAGCGCGGTAGGTTGTAAAGAAAATAATTTTATTTGATTTAAACCAATGAGAACTGCTACAGAGGTGGTGCAACTAAGACCTGTCTAAGCTCAGATGGCACATTTGTTTCTGTAGCACTGAAAGATAAGCAGAAGACTTTGTAAATGATTCAAGGTCCTTTTAAATCTATGGTTATGTACATCTTGCATACCCAAAGAACAGACTAGTTACATCCTCTTTCCTACCCAGTTCTGTACAGTCACATTAACTATTGTGAATGTGGATATGTACAAATAAATCTATACAAAAGGTGAAGGATCACTGCCTGCTGGAGAGGCAAATCCCATTTTTAGCTCTGAGAGCTAAAGGATACCTTTGCATGGCTTAGAAATATTTCCCTGGGCTTTTCTGGTCCCATTTTGCTTTCAGCACTGTGAGATAGTCACCCACCAATATATTCAACCTGGCCAGTTCTATTTTGCTTTAAAAACAGCAATACAATTAGTCTTATTTCTTTTAAATTATGATGCAAACAGTTAATTAACTACACAGACATTAAACAGATGATACAGGCAAAGACTGACCTGCAATCATTGCCAACAAACTATCTCAGTTCGAGATTCTAAATACTGCCCTTTGAATGGAGAATCACTCTGGTGTTATCTTTAATTTATCTCACCACCTGCATTTATATAAAATGTGATAAATAATGAAAAAAAAAAAAGGGATCGAAGTTGCTACAACAAGGTTTTTGAAAAGTGCTCAGACTGAACCTGATTGAGCGCTTTTTCACAGACATTCTGAAAGATCTTGTTCTTATTTTGATTTTTAAAGGCAAAACATAAACAAATACATGGTTGATTTGTATTATAAAATTAGGTGCAACAGAGCATACTGGATAAGAGTCTAGAATTAAAATAAATTGTAAAAATCCTAAACATCAACTCAATCACACACCCAGTTTACTTGTCCACTTTACTGGTAGATGTATTTGGGAAAAAAAGTGACCAGTTACAAGGCAAAACATTTTTAACAAGATATTGCATTGAATGACACAGTCCTCCAACATATTTCTTGACTGCAAAAGCAGGATATAACACTCCTATAATTTTTTTCTTTTTTTACTGCGTAAAAAAATAATCAATAAAAGGTTTACGATATCCTTCCAGTACCTAAAGGAGATCCACAAGAAAATAGGAGAGAGACTTTTTACAAAAGCAGGCAGTGTAGGGAATGGCTTTAAACTGAAAGAGGGTAGATCTAGATTAGATATCAGAAAGAAGTTCTTCACCATGAGGGTGGTGAAGCGCAGGAACAGGATGCCCAGAGAAGCTGAGAACACTCCCATCCCTGGGGTGTTCAAGGACAGGTTGGATGAGGCTTTGAGCAACCTGGTCTAGTGGAAGGTGTCCCTGCCCGTGGCAGGGGAACTGAAACTAGATGACCTTTAAAGATTCTTTCAACCCAGGCCATTCTGTGATTCTGTGTATTTTTCATAGCCCCTCACACAACAGGGTTTCAATAGCATTTGAGTTTTCTTCTGTTTCTTGAATACAAATAAGGAAAAGAAAGGACTTTCGTTTTCTTCATGAATACTGTACATATACATTAATAAGTTTTCAAGCAGTGAATTAGAACATCCCAAAAAATACCTGTATGAAATCCTCTAATGTAAGGATGTAGTGGTCTTTACCTTTACATATATATTGTCTATGTCTGAGATAGCATGATGTAGAGTAACCATAGCAACAATACAATGTGTTGAGTAAATCTGCTTGAAAACTGTTGAGTGCATTAGATATGCAGGACATAGAGGGTTTTTTTATCCTTTTGTTAGATCAGGACTATATTACTGTTTTATATTAACCACCTCTATTATACATAAAAAGTCCCTAAACCTTCTCAAATTAAGCAAGAATGAGTTCAGGCTCTAAAAATGATTGCACACTTGAATACAGTTAGGAGAATGCTTTGTTTGTAGAATGCTTTGAAGATAAATCCTAAGCAGAGCTTTTAATCTACACCAGCAATAAAATAAAGTGTAGGCCTGCACTTACTTGTATCAGAGAAAATTTGGAGCAGTATATTGTGACTGATTTTGAAGAAAACACTATGGTGAGAGTATATGGTTAACACAGTGTTCTAAAAAGCAAATACTAAAAATAATTTAAAATAAATTAAAAAGAATATAGAAGATCTGAGATCTAAACCCACAACTGTTTTCTGTTTATCTTCCTTCAAACACATTTTTATCAACAGCTGAAAATCTGTTCTGAACATTAAAATAACTGAAGTGAAAGCTAGAGAATTTAATTTAATTCCTGGCATTTTATAACATGCAATTAGGCCTCTAAATGTGTCCTTAAAAATGAGGAAAAAAATTATGTCCTCATGAGAGTGTATCCATTATTTTTTTTGTTAATTTATATGGTCTTGATGTATTTTGTATAAGAATAGGGGACCCTGCATTTTCTCAGTAACAATTAAGTAAACAGGTAGTTACTTCAGATTTTTGGCAACCCTGAATTTATCATTAAGATTTTCATTTTCATTCTATTTACACAAAGAAATGGAAGAAATTCTTAAATATAAATAACTGAATAGAACATAAACACTCATTAAACTAACTACATCAGGTGAGGCTCCTAAGTTTTCCCATCAAATCCAAAGCAAATAGCTTTGAGCTCCAGGCAGTTCAGATCCTTCACAAGGAAACTTGCAGTCTGTTTCAAGGTTATTTCAGTTGTCATATTTTTACCCTCTCAAATTAAATTGTAACAAAGTCCAACCCACCTGCATCCCTTAGTAAACATCGCTGGGGGATAATAACTGGGTTTATGTGTCTTTCCTTCACCTCTGCACTCCATTTAGCTGCAGGCAGTGCTGTGGAACAGCAATAGCCACAATAGCTGTTGCAGAGATGGCAGCATACATCAGTACTCATGGACTCTAGGGTGCTTCTACAAATGTACCAAGGTAATCTGTTTTCAGAGTTATTGAAATGCAGCACAAATTTAAAAATGGCTTTTTTGTAAGAAGTGACAAAAGATGTAGTCATTAAGACCCAGCATCATTTTTCTTTCTTTTGTGGTTGCATAAGAGACGCTCAGAAATATTTTTTTTCTGTTCTTTCCCATGGCTCTTTCTCTCTCTATGACTTCCATAGGCCAGCTGTTTCAAATCATGGGTTTTTTTACTAAACCATGCCTATAATAAAAAACTTCAAATAAACGATGGACCAGGTATGTCAAAAACTTCTAAATTCAGGTTGCCCGTTAGGAAGCCTTCATACCCCATTAGCTGCTATAAAGTATATGTGGTGACTGAGAAAGCAACCTCTGACCCACTGGCTTTTTTATGCTCTAACTAGTAAGTAGGAAACAACAGGGGTTGAGGGGAGCTGTATGAAACAGTGCTTGGCAGAGCGTGACAAATTGGAAAATGGGCTCTTCTGTATTCTATAATGACAAGAATATTTAATAGGCTATGTAGGGGGTACATTAAAAAAGATGTTAGTATGCCTAAAAGTACACTCCTGGGGTGAAGTCCTAGTCTCACTGAAGTCAACTGCAAAAAGTTCCATCAGAACAAATGGGGCCGTAATTTCATTCCTGGTGTACACCCAAGTGAAAACGTGTATTTAATTTTACAATAGATAGGAATTTCAACGTATGCTTTTTGATTCTACACAAAACACTGAAAATACTTGTTTAGGTAAAATGGCATTGGCCAGCATTAAAGCTCCTGAGGCTTAAAATAAACCAATTTAATTTTTGTTTTGCTACTTCACTATTCTAAAAATGAGAATCTGCCTTTAGGTGCTCAGCAGTGAACTATGTCAGCTGTATTTTTTTATTCCACAATTCAACAGTGTGTAGAGGACCATAAAGTGAATTATTGAAAAATGGCTTGCAAGAGTGCTAAATAAAATTTATCTAAGTAGGCTTTTCCCCCTCACGGCTCATAACTCCAATATTAGTAATTTTGCTCCTACTGACATTTATAAAAATTGTGACTGCAGAAAGACGGAACAAACTACTGTAAGGAAGTGATCCAAGGGCTGGGGCATAAACCTAGGATCTATGTTAAAGTCCCTTCTCTTCCAGTAATATCTTGGCAAAGCCACTTTGGACTCAATTTTTAAAAGTGTTAGGCTCCAAGAAATACAGACAGGCACCAGATTCGATTTTTCAAAAAGAAAGTAAGGTATTTAACTCTAAGTTCTGTGCTGACTTCACAGAATGGGGGAAAAGATACAGATTTCTAAGATGGCCATAACAGAATTTCATATCTTACACATGCCTTAAAGACATTGAACACTGTGAAATATTTATGTACACATAATTCACAAACATCTTAACAGTCACATGAATAGAAAGACAGTGACAATCAGGTCTGTAATTATGTTATCTTCCCTTAAAATGAGCAACTGCATATCATAAAACCTTATTTATATAACAGACATACTGGGTGGTAAAATAATAAATTATGAATAAGGGTAGCAGGCTTCACCTGAAAATTATTTTGTTTTCGCATGCAACATTAATTAGCATTTGGATTAGACTAACGCACCACTTATCACTCAGAAGTGGTGTACAGGAAAAGAAGTGCAAGAAACCTTAGTGTAATTATTATTCTTTCTAAGTGAATCAGTATGTTTTACGTGTCTGTTTTCTTTAATCTACCAGTGTAAAAATCCTTTTTTGTGAACTGTGAAAGAGTTCATCTCATTAATCCTTTAGGAAGAGTTTCTGTCAGATGCTTTGAGTAATGGCTTTTAGCTCCTGGATGAGTTTGAAAGGAAAATATTACTTGGATCAATAATTGAACACCTGAGTTTTGGGGTTACTTTTAAAAAAGGAATTATATATTATTATTCTTGTCAACCTTGCTTGGCACTGACTAGTGACTTTAGAAATCTTGTTATAAGATAAATCTTTTATTTGTCATTGGCTATTTCCTTTAAACTTAAATGTCCTAAACATTCTGCTTTGGAGAATGCACCTTCTAAGTGTTCTTTAATCACTAGGATATTAACTGCTGTCAGTAACCAGCCACTTCCATGAATGTTTAATACTGGAATGACTGATTTCCACTAAAGTTTATATTAACCATGGGTAAGTAAACAATTACAGTCCAGAAAATCTATGAATAAAAGCCATAAAGCATACATCGAAACAACTTAAATTTCTCTCAGTAAGACAAAAGCTCATATATTAATTCTGTTCTGCAAATGAGTCCATGAATTATGGATCCTGAACACTGTTATTACTACTTTTAAGATAGATTTTAATGTTCTTAGTTATTGGGTAGCACATCATTGTGAAGCAGTCTCATTATTGATTTTAATGGGACTTTTATTAAGTTAAATAGTTTTCAATAATAGTCAAGATTTAACTATTAAGTATCTATTCATATAGTCTAATTACATATTTTAAGTAGGGAAGATCTACACTAGCATTTTAATTTTGATCAGGAGTGCAATTTTGAAAGGAATCTTTTTAACTTTCCATATACTGCTTTTTATCTCAAGCATAGAGGATTCTTGGATGAAATTATGGCACAAAAGACACTCTAGCTGCCACCATTAACAGTAATAGGGACTCAGCCCACAGGATCAAGCTAGAGCTACTCTGAAGAGTACACATACACACCCCAAAACATGTTCAGTGAGGATGCAGAGTCCTCAACGCCACCTCTTTCACTCTATACATTTTATACTACTGGGCCACTCCACTTACTACTATAGACATATTTCAAATGTTCTCTAATCACTAACAGACATTTAATTTAAAAGAAGAAAATAAAACAAGCCAGAATAAAAACTCTGAAGTGTACACAATATGAACACTGTGCCCTTTGACAGTTTATCTGTACTAGTCCACACTACTTACTAGTTAGAAAATAAAAATAGGACCCTAAGTTCCCCATATGCTTAACAGAGATGAGGCATCTCCTGATGATAGAACTGTATGAAATGGTTAAGGTTGAAAGGGACTTTAAAGACCATTTAGTTCCAATCCACCTGCCATGGGCAGGGATACCTTCCAGTAGACGTGGTTGCTCAAATCCCCATCCAACCTGGCCTTGAACACTTCCAGTAATGGGGCATCCACAGCTTCTCTAGACAACCTATTCCAGTATCTCACCACCCTCACAGTGAAGATTTTCTTCCTAATATCTAATCTAAATCTACCCTCTTTAAGTTTAAAACCATTCCCCCTTGCCCTGGCACTACATGCCCTTGTAAGAAGTCTCCAGCTTTCTTGTAGGCCCCTTTCAGGCACTGGAAGACTGTTACAAGATCTACCCAGAGCCTTCTCTTCTCCAGGCTGAATAACCCCAACTCTCTCAGCCTGCCTTCTTAGGAAGGGTGCTTGAGCCCTCTAATCATTTTCGTGACCCTCTTCTGAATTCTGAACCCAAGACAGCTCCAGCTTCAGAACTGGCAAGCCAGTGTTACAGAGGAGACAGGATTAATGTTCTTCTGTGACCACTTTAATCCTTTCTCTTTGACAGCTGGGTGGCTAATTTTATGTTTTAGGAATAACAGTGCAAAATCATGTAGAAAAAATGCTAGGAAAGACCTCAGGCTGGACAGTTCCAAGATGCATGATACATTCCAAGTAGGGAGCCGAACACCAAGCTGTCAATGGGAGCTGTAAAATCATAAGCACCTCCCAGTGATAATTTAATGACTTAGGAACACTTTATCTCTCATTATAATTTTAAGAGATTGCTAGTCTATTTCTATCTACTTACATCTCTGTGCCCAGCCACTGAGTCCCTGATCATTGCTAGGTTTCATTCATTCACTTAATGTTTATCTCCATCAACAGCTGATTTGTCTTTTGGCCTAACTGATGGGGTGGAAAACTTAAGTGGTGCGGGAAGGAAAGAAGAAAGGGAAACAAGTCTAAAAAGTCAGGAATATAAGGCCAATTTGCTTCTTACAGAAATAGTGCTTTGAAAGTGTTCCTGTCCTTACTTAATTTATAGCTCCTATCCCCGTCATTCATACTTAGTCTGTTATGTCACAGTACACTGTAAAAATACATAATATTGCTATATTTTTTATTCAGGTTTATTTTCAGGTTTGGAAGCTTTTCTTGTGTTTGTATGCCTTCTTGTCTAATTTTTTTCCCCGCCACTTGTGATAAAACTACAAGACAGAGCTATGCCGCTGCAGGAGGAAATTGAACACAAATACTATTTTACAGCTATGTTCTATGCATGAATATGGACAGAGAGATAAAGTTTGAGGAACAAAAATGCCTGTCACAAAGAACATGTTCCTTTCTTCACACATTTAGCTAAGAATAAAGCATTCAACTTTTCACCGCTATAAGACTCCATTGAAGTAAGTTCTAGTTACTAAGGAACTACTAAGTTCGAGTTACTAGTAACTTATTAGGTTTTATCTCTTCAGGCTGTGCTCAAGTTGTCTTCAGAGACACTTCGTATATGTAATAAAATCATTATTTATACTTTGGTCTTAAGACCAATACTATAAAGAAAAACCCAATACTTTAAGAAAACCAAATACTCACTTAAGATGACTAAAATCATGTGGGTTGGGGGGTTGGGGGTGTGTGTAGTGTGGTGTTAGGGACTGGCTGTGTGAAAAAACAATTGGGATTTTAGAAATAAAGGGAAAGTTTACACTGTTAAATTGTTAGCCACACTTTTCTCCTACAAAACTCATTACTACAAATACAACAAGCAGCTATCTGACCTTGATTTTTCTAAATATAGAAGTGTAGTTTAGCATTTAAACAATTCATTGTAAGGAAAGACACATAATGTCAGCAGAGTAGTAACACGTCAACCAGACTTTCCTTCCTGAAGAAAAAAGAAAAAAATCATTAACACTTTCCTAACAACAACAACAAAGCATTAACAAAGGGCAATGAAACAATCCAGTCTTCAAAATCATTTTCTGTGACACTTGCATTTTAGACAGCTATAGCAATTCTGCTGATTATTCATGACTGGTTCTCAATGCCACCAAGGACAGGAAATAGGCTATGGCATAGCTTACATCTTTTTCTGTCTCAAGTCTGTGCTCCGATTCACAAACTGAACATACTTTTTATTTAATTCCAGACTATAGAATTCATCTCTGGATACTCACTAGGCTTAAAGAAAAGGCTCCTGAGTTCCAATACATCAAGAAGACAGAATGGCAGGTTATAGGCAACAGCTGGAAATCTGCTTGTAGCTATCACAGCTTGTAATTGCTGCTTCACAGCTAAGTCCAGAACCTGAGTACATAAGTATTTCTGCTTTGCTTTGTACATCAGAGGTGGCAGGTATAAGTACAGTTTCCCAGATGAGCCTGGTGCCCTGCTGCACTTCCTAAGTAATGCATGCACAGACATGGGCAGGATGTGTATCTCAGGTGTGAACCAGTGCTGATAACTGCTCACGAAGACTGTGCTAGTGCAGCTTTCTCTCCAAGATGGAGAGAATTGCATTGACCCTTAGATAACAGTTGGTCTGGTGGTTCCTGATGAGTGCAAGCAAGAAAACTAGAAAACCTTTACAATGGTAATGGTAGTTTCAGTTGCTGCTTCCCCACTAAAAGAATCCCCACCTTAACTTGTCCTTGCTGTGTTCAGTAACTGCCATTTGGACACAGCAGATAATTCAGTAGTCTTTCCTAACCAAAGGTAAAGATTTAAGACCAGGACACTTAATAGCACATAACTTCAATCATACAACTTGAATTAGGTTCCTAAAGAAGGCAGATGGTATCACTTGTCATTCTCAAACCTAATTACAGCTCTTGAGGTGGGTTCTGAGATGAAAGTGGTGTAAGAGCTGGTATAAAATAGAAAAGAATATACATATTCATCAGTTCTTTATTTTTAAGCAATTGGTTGAATATTTTGATGATCTTCAAAATGCTGAGCAAGCTGATCAGTTCAGTGCCAGCCCATCTCTCTTACTGTGAGGAAGACAGTTATTCACAATTCTAAAAGTTAAGGCAATTTAAATTAAATACAAATAATTTGCAGGACATGGCAAATAAAATGTACCAAGAATCAATCTACCACAGAGGTTTTTTTCTGATTCAAATTAATCAATTGGACTATCACATAAAGCCTGCCTTTGCATGCTTTTCTGAAACAAAAGAAAAATTAATTAGGTATAAATCAGCCTGCTTAGTGCCATTTCTTATTGTTATATTTTCAACTGTAATATGAAATGAAGTGTCATGCTACCTGGTTGACTGCCAGGAACCTACCTCTCAGTAAATGACCAATGCTTTTATTACAACTGAGATGAAGCAGAGATGGACTGCTCTTAAAAACTCTGGTCCTTTTGCATCAAATTACAGTGCCCTAGAGAAGGAATGCACTATGCCTTTCTCTGTAGCATTTTAAGGTTACCAATTACTCTTTTGCTAGATACACACACTATAAGGATAAAACCTATAACAGATAGGAACAGTTATTTTAATTGGAATAAATGAGTGGTTTATCCTGGATATCTTTGATCATTGTCAGTTAACAAACTGAATAACAATGAAGTCTTCCAACAGCAAGCTCTGCTGGGATTTCTGTAGCATATAATGTCCAACTACAGCTAAAACCTGTTAAGCCAATGCTTTTGTTTCTTTGTGCAGTTTCATTGTAAAGGTACATGTTATCTAGTACAGTTATACATTAAACACCATCAATGACTGTTAAGACTCTTATAGAGAATTGTCCCTGTCAAAGGCTAATCTTCTTTCCTTTTTATCACTATTTTCCTGCCTGACAAAAGGGACAGATAGGGCTTATACAGATACAAGCAATGCCTGCTCACACTTGTTAGATTTATTCTACTTGTCTAGGTAAGATACTAATGTGCACTTAAATAAAGCTTTCCACCCTAATGACATATGAGTAAACAATGCAAATGTCCTGCTCATGCTTTTCATTAATTTAGCTCACTTTTGTGCACTTAATTTCCTATCTACCTTCAAAGAGTGAGGATAGGAAGAGAAAGAGGTGAACAGTTACATAAACTCACATACATTTTAATGTTCCACTACTGGTAGCACTTTATTGTGTCTTGAAGATGCTGATATTTTCATAACAGACATTTCAGATCACAAGATGATCTGTTTGTTCTTTCAGTCCCCAAGTACAGCTCATCTCTGTGTTTTACTTGATTTAGAAAAAGAAAAAACATGTGACAGTAGGACTTCTTGCCAAATAGGTCCAGTAGTTTGAAGAAGTTTTAATAGCTTTAAAAAAAACTAAAATAAGAAAGCCTATCATCCTTTAAAACCCCTATAGGTTTTACAAAGTGCTGGTAACAGAATGACTTGGAGTGAGCAGGTGCCAGGCATCTGACAGAGTTCACAGAATATAATAAAATCTTCTAGCTAATAATGAAAAAAGAAATTCATCCTAGAGCATTATACAGAATGGCAAAAGCATACAACAATTTGACCTTGCAGACACATTTATCCAGAACTGTAAAACTGTGGAAAGACCTCCTTGACATTGCTTCATCATCATCATCATCACTTTATCGTTCCCACAAGTTCACTGGTATTGACGCACTCCTACAAAACGCAGCCATGCATTGTTATCACTCCACACTACAACTACTAAGCATCTGACTTCCAGCCTTCATTTGTCACAATGGCTTGTATGTCCTTAATTGCCCCAAAACCTGATGACAGAGGAATCTGTGGCCAAACAACTCCTCTCACTGTGAACACAGCACAGTATCTTTCTTGAAACACAAAAAGATAAAGGGTTTTCTTTTCTTCCCTTACTTACCTTGCTGCCACTGCTGGCCTACTGACTCAAGTCTTGCTGTGGTCTTTCAGAAAGGTCTTGTAAATCCAACATGACTCCTTTACATATCCTCAGTACTTTACTGGATAATTTAGCATTTTTACTAGTGAAGTTTACAGATGACACAAAAACTAATGGAGTAATAAATACCAAGGACACATTACTTTTACACAACAATGTAGATCACTGAGCTCAAAGGTCCCATTGAACAAAATGCATCTTAATAGAGCAAATAAAAGCTAATGCACATGGGAATTAAGAATTTGAACTTTACTTAAAAATTAGGAGCTTTAGAAAGTAGTGACTTGGAAAAGGTTTGTAAAGACCCTAGGGCCACTCACAAGACTTGCTGTCCCTGCCCAGTCCCTCTAGGGCCTCCCCATACCCTGCCCTTGGACCCCATTTCAGGACCCCATTTCAGCCCCCCGGAGGCATCAGTCCCTGCCTGAGTAACACTTCAGCAGGGCTGGTCTCCAGCTCCTCACAGCCCTGCCCTGCCTGGGCATGGGCTCCTCTGAGCCAGACTCACTCATGAGCCTACAGCTTCGCCTGTCCCCAGCGGGGCACGGCTCCTCCGCCGCCTCCTCGCACTCTTCGGTAGCCGCTTCCTTCTCCCCTCCCCCTTCGGCCGGTGCCTGCTTGTGAAATCAACAATTTATCCACAGTGCCCAAAAAGAGGGGGGACTGAAAGTGATGCAAATAAAACAATAGCACTATAAAATAATGATGTGTGGTACTTTGCACATCTTACTCTTTCTGCATAGATATAGATGTGTAGATCTTTTGATCTCTTCTATTTAAGCTTAATAATGCTTAGTTGTGTTTCACTCTGTGCTGGTGCTATGCTTATTCAGTGCTTCTGTAACAGGCTGACTCACATTCTGGTGTTTCTGTCAAAATTTGATTTTTGCCACCTTTCTGGATTTAAATCATCTATGACCGTTAATATCATGACTCAGGAGAATAAGTGAACAGTGAAAAAACATGAAGTTGCTGGATTTGCAGGTTCAAATGGTGCAAATAATACACCTTCCTATATCTGAAGATACAGGAAAATATGGGAAAAAATTAAAGCTGAGCTCATACAGGATACATACCTCATTTCACTGAGCATATTTTAGAGACTGCTAATGGAAATCATATTGGTGTTTTGATTGAATTATATATTGTAATTGCTATGGTTTTTCTGTGGTTTTTTTGGGTTTTTTTGAGTGTAATTTAGATTTGTATTGTGTTTCCAGTATATTTTTTATTGCTTCTCTAAATCAGAAATCCTGTATAGCATCAATCGTTTTCAAATATGTAGGTTTGATATTAAAAATTACACCCTCCATGTGTGGAATATCTATGAGATCTTTTTCAGAGAGTGTTGGACTCTGACACTTCATAATACATAATAAATTCAAGTGCCTTCAGCAACCATTTGCAGATCTTGATACAGAAGCTAAGCCAATTATGAAGCTGGTGTAAATCACAGTGGTTTCAGTTGTGAGTGGAATTATGTTAATTTACACTAGCCGAGTATCTGATATGTGAAGTCCACAAGATACAGAAGATTAAGCATATGCTCTTTGTCAAGGAAAAACAAAATCTTAGATCAAAAGTATGATTACCTGATTTTAGACACATAGACAAAGGAAATTTCATGGCTTCATTAGAGGCTGAGCTAAAGAGAAACAGCTGAATGCAAATCACATAAGCAGAAGGATGCAGAACAAAGTTAATGGCCGCAGAAACATATTTATAAGTTTTTATAACTTTCCCATCATCAAAAAGATCATAACATACTGAGAGGGAAAAAAGCCTTCCTAACTGCTATCTAGAGACACATAACACAAAAAATTTTAGTGATTTAAGGTACCGTCTAATATTTTACTGGTGGTTTTGAGCCCTGAGATACAGCTTTCTTCTGTTCCCCTGGGCAGTCTCTTTCTCTTCCACAGCCAAGAATTAGTAAATCCAATAGATTATCAAGTTGTCATTGCTGAATAGGTGCTTAGTAACGGCCACTCAGAAGTAGTTTTCTTTTCTGTTCTTTTTTTTTTTTTTTTTTTTTTTTTTCTGATAACTGGAACAGAATAGAAGATTCTCCTTTAAAAAAGGTTTGTGTTTTACAAGAAGATAACAAGAAGATAGCTCCCTCTCACTTTTTTTCATGGAGACAGTAGCCCTTCAAGAGGTGGAACTGACTGCAGGAAAGAACAACTTTATCACAGTTCCTTTAAATGTATGCTACCCCAGTAAGGCTACAGTCTAGTTAAACTAAATTCATGATACTTATCTTTCTCTGCAGCAGTGATGGGGAGAAGTATTCTTTGAGTTTAGAAACATCATTGACAGTCTGAGAGCCTATGAAAATCTTCATAGGGGATATTCTTACTCACAAGGATCTACAACTCTTAAAACAAGTTAAATATAGTTGGAGAATGGACTAAATATAGGAAAAAAAACTACAAAGCCTGGTGATCAATCTCCTGCTACTCAGAACAGGACAAAACAACAAGATTGGCAACAGAATCCCCATTATTCAAAAACATTTGGTAGATTAAAGAAAAGCTCTGAAAACTCAAACTACTTTTATTTTTCTGTAAGAGCAATTAACACATATTCCCAAAGGAACTGCTGAAAGAAGTAAAGAAACTGAGGATTCCCTTTGGGGAGGATAGTAACTGTAGGAGGCATTAAATATGCAAGCAGCCATTAGGCATGATTAAAGATTAATAATTCTGTGTCATTGACAGGACTTGGGGTTATTGCAGGTCATGATTTTCACCTTAATTATTTGGCTTACTGCTTTTATTTAATTAGCTTGTCTTAATGAGTCTTTGGTTATAGATGTCTGGCATACGGGATTATTGTACACCATTTATTAAGTAAAAGGCTCAGCTATTTAACTTCTCTTTAGCAGACAAATCCCTCAATCCCAGCAATAAGATTCTGGATAAATCCAGGTTGGTATTTTGTGCAAGAACTTAGTGTTACAATATTATTTAACTCTCCAAAATCAGCATTAGAGGTTCTACCGAAATTGGTGGGATGTATGAACTCATAATTTGACGGTAGTATTTCTGTGTTGCCTATTACATTTGTTACGTTGGCAAAATTCTCTGTAAACCAACGCTCATAGCTCTCACTAGGCATTCATTGTGTACCATACTGGCAATGTCCAGGTATTTCAAGTCCTTGTGTTCTGTTCACTTTTTTCTAACACACTATATTTGGCCTGAACATGAAAGTACTTATTATGATAAAATTAATTTAAATCACAGTTTTTATTTAAGCTGCAATATATAAGTCCATAATAGATATATTATCAAGACCTTCATATGCTTTTCAAATAGTAAACGTTTTCTTATTCATTTTTTTTAATTTAGTACTTCATTCTGTTTTAAAGGCTTATCTTTTCTTCCCTTTAAAAGCATAAAAATGAGTAGTTCATGTAATTCTCCTACCACTTTCTAAAATTTACCTAATATTCAAGTAGATCACAAGTATGATGGAATCTCGGTGTTATGTGTTTTTCCCTCTTGTTTCAGTTAGAGGGGTGATTAATCAAAGAAGTAATAATTAAATAGCGGACCTGTAAGAAGAAAATGACTGGGGGAAAAGGGAAATAGGCTTATGATTCAAGCATAGATAGGGAAACTGGAGATTCTCTTTCTTCTTCTTCTCAGATTCTCTGTCTTCCATACCAGAATGAAAAGAAAATCACCCTGTCTTCGAAAAACTTGAAAAAATACTCAAAATTAAAAAAAAAAAAAAAAAAAAGTGAAAGAGGGTTCTCTTTCTCAGTGTCCCCCCAAAACAGTTAGATTTTCTCAAGGCAAAACCTAATAAAATTGGGATGGAAATTTTCCTGTGAATTAAGAGTATTTTTAAGGCAAATGCCAGGGAAGAGAACTAAGGTTTAGAATAAAATTAAGGTAGCTAGGTTTTAAATGAGACTTCGTGAAATTCACAGAATAAATTCGAATAAATTTTAAGCATATATGGTGCACAAATTCGCCAGATATACTGGTAAGCTACTTGGTATCCTGGTACATACTGGCTTAGAATCTTTAAGGGCACTAGGAATCCCAGTTCATCTAAAAGTTACAATCAGGATTTGCTGAAGGATGAGGGTTAGGGACATGAAGAACAGGGAGAAGATGATGATAGCCCTAAGGTCAGGTAACTAACATTTTTTTTAAGTAATGGAAATAATTATAATTCTTACAATTCAGTAACTTCTATGTTACTTTTAGGCATAAAATTTTTTGTCAAGATGGACACTTGGGAAAGAACAAATATTTTGATTATGAAATGTAAACTTTCTTTATGTTGAAGTATTTTGGAGACAGACTAAAAAAACTAAAGGTCCTAAAAAAAAAAAAAGGAGGGAATGCATTTTCTAGTATAAGGCCTGCTAAGAGTAAGGAATACTCTATTCAGCAACTTTTGGCATAGATTTGTTTCAGTATTGGTACAGCAACAATAGGACAGATGCTCTTGGCCATTGATCCCTGTAATCATGTAATTAAAAAAACATATCCAGAAAAAAAGTTAATGATTTAATGAACTCTTAACAGTTAATTATTAAATGGACTCCTATCCTGTGAGCCCCAGAGCCAAGTCAGCTGCAAGTTCTTAACTATGTATGAAGGATGATGTCATTCTTTTGTTATGAAGCTAGTGTCTCTTTAGCATTCAGCGATGGCTGAGTATCAGGCAGATTAGCTCCTAATTCTTTACCTTGCTAATGACCAGAAGGCCTATAACAGAATAAATCTGAAAAATAATATTCAAAGGACACCAAATCCAATGGCAACTACTAGCAAGGCAATTAGAGTGGTTGATCAGAAATGTTTATGAAAGTAAGTTTTGCAGACTGTGAGCTTATGCCAGACTGAAAATAAAGGCCTGGAACAATCTGAACTATAAAGCTGCCAAGACAGTATCTTCTCAAAATGTGGCAATTTAACAGAGGTCTATCTGATATATCAGACGTGAACTATTCAGGGATGACAAGTTCTACCAGCTGAACAATGTGACCTTGATGACTGAGTGGATAAAAACTACTTGGACTAGGAAAAGAGTTCAAACAAGCTATCTTTTTAATACAGCTCCAAATACTTGTGACATGTATAACAAAGTGAATTCGGAGGTAGGAATTAGCTTTGCACCTAAAGCTGCCACAAACTGAGCCTCTGACTTAGTACCCTCTCTTCTCTATGGAGAAGACTGCAAATATGATTTGAAGCTAGAAGAGTCTTGCTTTAATTATTAGGTATTTAATTAAAGACCAGATCAAGTTAAATCAAATTTGAATGTCTCATACTGTTCCTCTGCCTGACCTTATACTGATAAATCCTGTATATCTGCCACCTATATAATTTCCTTTATCACTTATTTCACTTCATCAAAAACTTCCTTGGCTTCATTCCCATCTCTTTTTCCCTTCTGAATTTCTGAAATAAGAATTGTGCCTCAGTACGGAGAACCTCCATTTAGTTTGGTATTAATAGAGCTTCACTATAAACACACGGTGTACTGAGCATAAAGAGAGAACTGATACTTTGGAATGATTCCAAGATCTATTTAGTTCAATATCCTGTCTCTGACAGAGGAAGATATAAGAAACCTACAACAGTCAAATCTAGGGTTATTCACTCTTAAAAAGGTACTTTAACCTTAAAATTGAAATGCTTATTTAAAAACAATGGCTTACAATTAGCTACAAGCAGTTAAATATGTTGCTATTGTCATTATTTCTTTTTTTAAAAAAACCACCTTGATATTTGATCTAAACCATGTCCTGTCTTAATGAGCTCTGTAATCCATTAACATGTGCATGAAAAACAGTAGTAAACCTATAAGCATTTTGGGAATTGCACAACACTTCATTTTAATTTACTATCCTCTTTTTGTATTGTTCAGAGGTGGGTAAAGTTTACCATGTGGAAATATGAAAAAATCAGAAAAACTATTATAATATTCCTCATTTACTTATTTTCTTTTGCAATAGTTTCAGTTTCTTTCAACACAACTTTTCCACACCTCTTTTTTTTTTACTACGTCATATAAAATTTAAAAGACTATAAATAATGTGATTGAATTCAACTATATGTTATTTTTCCCACAATTTGAATGCATTGTATTACATTTCATTTACCATTTGTTTCAGCTCCCTTGGATCTCCCTATAATTTCTTTGATCATGAATTAACATCTCTTTGATGTTAAATATGTCACCTGCAAATATAGCGACCTCATTATTCTCTGCATTTTCAGGCTATTAATATGGATACTTAAAGCTGAAAAAAAAAAAAGACAAAATGGAGAACCTGAACTCAGCCACATTGTAGAATTTTCCCATAACATAAAAATGGTGCATATTTTTTTTCTTTGATTCCTATTTTATCAAATATTTGATCTGTGACAATATTTCACTATATATAATTATATCCTTCTTTAAATAACCTGTCAGAGCAGTAAGAATTGCAGTATTACAAGGATATTAGCAACATAAAAAATAAACCAAATTTATTGATAATGGACTATTGGTGGTTCATCACAATATTCCTTTAGTTATAATCCTATATTGTCAAAGAAATTCAGTAATGAATGTCTTTCAAATAATTGCTAATGATCCATTTTTCTCAAAACAGTAATGGTCTCTTTTTTTTTTGTTTTCACCATTTGAGAAACATAGAAAAACATTTAGAAGTAAAACTAAAGCAATGGCTGTCTCAAAATTTATTAGCAAAAACGCATAGTCTAAGCATAACGCCGCAACAGCACCACACTGGAAATGGTTTCTGGTTTAGGTAGCAAAAGATAGGAAAAAAGTCAGTAGTTGTTTGGTGGTGCATTTAATTTTTATTCAACAATCAGTTCCCTATGTGTTGTATCGATATCTTACCTTGAATACATTCCTGAACATAAAAAATAGAAAAAGTGAATTTTCTGTGTCAAGGAATATATTTACGAAGTGCCATAAGCAGTATATATGACCAAGTTTTCAGAGAAAAAAGTTTCATTCTTTCTACTTTCTCATTTTACATAATGCTTTTCCTAAGGGAACAGCATGAGGGAATGGGGAAATCAACTGTACATCAAATTGTAGAAACATTGACACATTTCTCTGGATCACTAATCAGGCAGCAAGTGAAAAGTGTACACAATTTGTCCATCAGAATTTGTCAAAATATTATATGACAATTAATTAATCCACAACAATTCTAATCATATATGGCAGTAAAATTTTGTATCAGTCTTGCTAACAGAACATCACCAAGCCAGATTTCTAGAGGTATAAAAATAGTGCAAAATACGTAAAAATTTAGTTTCAATCTGCTTAATGTTGTCATTATTTTTTTCCCTAAATTTCTTGGTGGTTATTTGAGGTTAACCTAGGAAACAAAGTCCTACAAAGGATGCAGTCAATATTACAGGTGGAAGAAAAGATTACATGAAACAGAAAAAGTAACAGTGATTATAACTGAAGAAGGAAACTACATAATCTGTGACACATCAAAAATACAGATTTGTTTATTTAGTAATGAATAAGCTGAATTCACTGTACTATTATCATAACATTCAGTTGTGTATTGTTTATGATGCTTATGTCATGACAGGTATCACTAGAAAGTGGTTACAAACACCTGACTTACCATTACTTAGATAGTTTTTCATAGATTTTTTACTAATTATTTGTAAAAGCTTATCCTCTATTTAAGACTGACTTCTGTTATACAGTGAAAAATACATCACCTATTTTAGAATCTGATACTGTCATTTCTATATGCACCAAAACCACAGATCAGAGAGGATTTCAGCAATCTCCCCCCTATTCATAGAAAATTATTCTTACTTATTTTCTTTTTCTGAATCAACAGTATTTTTACAGATTCAACTTTCATACTATGGTTAAAAAATAAATAAACCTGATGGAATTTCCAGAGTGATCTGTTTCTGCTTTTTCAATGTTTTGGAATTATTTACTAGTCAAAATGTTTTAAATGAAAAAAGCTTTGTCTTCAGAATTTAATCAGGGAAAGTCTACACAGCACTTGTGCTTTGATCAGAAAGAAAAACAAAAAGGGGGGGAAAAATGCAAACACACAGGTAGCTCACAGGAGGAAGGTGTGAGGGCAAGGGTATAGAGAAAAGCTATTGCTTATTGATGAGAAAAGCTGCTGTATTCCTCACACTCTCAAACCTGTACTCTGTGTTTACATTTGTTCTCAGATTTTTTATATATATCCTAAGAGCTCACAAATGTAGGCCTAATACATGAGACTGGATGGGATTCACCTGAGGATATTAAAAGAGCTTGCTTATATGATTGACTGCAAAGCTGAGGATTTAGCTAACAGGAATCACATGAAGTTCAGCAAAGTAAAGTGCAGTAGTATGTACCTAGGACAAAACGCATCCATGTGCTGATACAGACTGCACAGCTGTCTGGTTTTAGCAGGCTGAGTACCAGACCATCTGAAAATGATCTGGTTGTTACAGAGAATAGCAGGCTAAGTAGGATCGAACTGCGTGGTCTCATTGTGAGAGAGGCAAACCACATACAGGGCTACATAGACAAACTGTGGTCAACAGATAGAGGTTAGTTATTTTGTTCTTCAACTTAGTCTCAGTGAGGCTGCATTTGGAAGATATGTCCAATTTTGTGTCTCAGTTCAAGAAAGATGCCGAAAACTGGAAAGTACTTAGTGGAACATAACCATGGTAATGAGATACCTAACTGCCAGAGGAAATAGATGGGTTTGTTCAGTCTGTCGAAGAGATGTCTAAGAGGAAGATAAGCCTACAACTACTTGAAGGACATCTGTGACATTAGCTGTCAAACTGAGCAATGCCAAATTGTAAAACAAGGTGCAACCGCTATAAAGCTGTGACTTGGGAGGTTTACATTTGGCATTAGGAAAAACTTCTGTACAGCACTGGATCAGGTCATGCAAAGAAGTGATCTCCACCTTTGGAGATCTTCAAGACTCAGGCAAAGATAACCATACGTAACTTGATATAGTCACTGTTCAAGAGTCCTGCTTCTTGACTTCATTGTGGAGGCTGAACTGCACAACCTTCTGAGATCTCTTCTGCACTGCATTTTTGTAATGCAGATACGCATTCTCCTGTAAATGGAAATATGAGTAATGTGTCTCAGAGAACAGTAGGAATAAATACTACAGAAAGATGCTGAAGCTACTTGGCCATGTAGACTGAGTTTTACATAAAGCAGGGACACCATGGCCTTCACTGCTAAAATAAAAGCTGCATGTCTTCCTTATTAAGGGAAAACACCATATGGCTAGCTTTCTGAAGCACTTTCCTTCAGCCTTACCTATGGTTGGGAATAATTCTCAGGAAGTTCTAACCAACAGAATCTAAGGGACAAAACCAAAATCAGTTCAATTCATGATTTGACCAATGTCACCATTAAGACAAAGATGATATTTTTTTGTTACTACACATAAAACAAAGTGTTCTTTTTTGATAATACAATAAATTATTTAATGTTGTCCTGGGTTCAGCAGTAGCAGTCATTTTTATCCTTTGTAGTGACTGGTGTATTGCTGTGTTTATGACTTTCGGTCTGGGAACAGTACTGATAATACCGATGTTTGTAGCTACTGCTTAGAATGTTTACA
>WYDI02033651.1:0-15543 GCA_009867235.2 Psittacus erithacus | reverse complement strand
CCTTGTTATTTCCCTTATCATTGTTATTATTGGTGGTAGCAGCAGTTTGTGTTATACCTTAGTTACTGGACTGTTCTAATCTCAACCCGTGGGAGTTGCATTCTTTCGATTCTCCTCCCCATCCCTCCAGGAGTGGGGAGGGGGCAGAAGGACAGGTTGTGGGGGGAAAACGAGCAGGCTATATGCTTTTCTAATTTACAACTAAGCTTAAACCACAACACCCATATGCTGTGTTTGCTCTTGTAAACCATGTTCCCAATAGCTTTTTCTTTCCTGAATATGACTGCTCTGCGTTCCTAAAAGGTCCCCAAACTTATGTATTTCTCAATAAAGAATATCAAAGCTTTGTCAAGTGTAGTGACAACAGTGGGTGACACATGGGGCTTGCCTTCAGATGTCAGTGGAAATTCAGCAGAGAAGGTGATACTGAATTAAATATGAGATGTTCAGACAGCCATTTGGAAGTGAAGAGTTGATTACTTTTTTTCATCTTGAACCATATGAAACATATTTCTTTTATCCATCTGTGGAATCTTGAATACTTTTCCAGCTAGCCTGATCAGAATTTGTGTCTGGGCTTTGTTACAAGTAATCATGAGCATTGCTCCTTTTGTGCAGGACTCCTGATGTGTGATGTATCCATAAAAGATTCATGTTTTTAAACATTTTTTTTCTTGTCTCCTAGGGATGTGCAACAAATGCAAAAAACATATCTTGCTCAGGAAATTTCTGAGTGGACCTCTCCCTCTTAAATGCACTCCTCTGAAAAACATCAATATAAATGGAGCAGCTATGCAGTGTGCCTTTTGAAGGAGTTAACTTGAAGCTCTCCTTCGTTGCCTTCTGGAAGAGTGCTAACAACATCTTTTCCTTCTAAGGCAGGAGAGGACTGATGCGTTACACCATTTCCACATGGTTATGGTAACCAATATCGTTTGTGCAATACGTAACAATTCTAAATGTCTGAAGTCCTAAACGTAAAGGAATCAACCATCCTTAACCTATTAACCTAAATAAAAAAAAAAAAGCCTGTAGCCTATAAGTATGGTTTTCAAGCTTGATAAGGCAAGGGACAGTTTTATTTGTGGCTAGTGCCATTTAGTTTTCAATGAAACTAATCTTTTTTTTCACATGTTTTATTGCATTATTGCACTGAATGAGGGAAAAGGGACTTTTTTTTTTTTTAGCTGATTCAAATGCTCCTAGTTTCACTAGAGTGGGCTGCTGAATGAGTGTAATTAACTGTATTGGTCTGGGCTTTCAGTGTAGCGTCATCCTGATGGCAATCATGAATTACAACTTCTAATGGAACATGTTTGAAGTGAAAGGAATTTGAATAATTAAAGAGATGAGCTAATGCTGGTTTTCATGAAGGACAAAAAAAAAAAAAAATCTTCTAGAGTACTTTACATAAAAATTCCCTAAAACTAACTGTTCACTACTTTATGGCTTAAACCCAGATTGTTATAAATCCTTTGCTCATCATTAAGTGTAAGAATATCCCAAACAGCAAAACAATAAGGCAGAACAAAGAAGAGTAAAAAACTTGTAGATCATATTGATCAATTTCATCAGGTATAAGTGACCATTAGCACCTCCAGTCCTTTCCTTTCATGAAAATAAAAAGAAGCTCTTAAATGGGAAGACAGTTAACTTGGAAAAGAATTATAAGATGGTAGAGAACACCACAAAAATCTGGGGTGCAGCTAATAACCTGATTGTGTAAAACAACACACCTATGAAGAGATTCCTAGCCCTTTATGATGAACATTTTCCATATAAATAAACTTTGACAGTCTTAGCTCATTTTAAAATGCCTGGTGTTCTGATACAGTTGTGTGTTCTTCCTTTTTCCTTAGGCAAAGTAAAAAAATTTAATAAATAAATGCGCACCCCTCCCCCATGCCCAACCAAACACAGTTTAAATGGCTCTTCTGCTAATTAGAAAGTAATCCAATTGTGTTTACACAATTAACTGAGGTCAATCAACCACTTCAGTACAATGTACAGGGTAGATAATAAATATAGAATACATGTCTTAAATTGCATGAAGACTTACATAGCATTTATTCCATGGCACTGGGAAATTCACTGGCAGTTCACTTTGGTCTTTTTTTTTTTCCAGATTTCTTTTTTAATATGTTTTTAGCAAAAAAAAAAAAAATTAAAAAATTGTGCCTCAGCAATAACAAAATAGTGAAAAATATTTATGCACACAAATTTAAGTGAAGGGACAATTCAGTGTCAAGTTTTAAAATAGTAACTGCCAGCAGCCAACAATCAGATTTATATTTTGTAAGGACAATATAATTTTTATGCAAGGAATAAAGAAGTAAAAAATAGTAATCAGCCTGGTTTTGAGTTTTTGGTTTTTTTATTTGACACATGAAATGACTCACAGGAAAAGCTTCCTAATCCCAGGAGGTTTTCATGGGTACATTTTCAATTACTATTGAATCTCTTTTTTTTTTTTTGTCTTTTCAACATTTCACTTTCACTTATGCAAGACATAACCTGAAGAATCCCATTATGCACTGTTCTCAATTTTACATGTCCAGTTTTCATAATTAAGATGGATCCCTTATGTCATGACCTTGTTCTTTATCTAAGCAAAATGCTGGAAAGAGATTGTTGCCAAAGACAGCCCTAATTGAAAAGAATCCAGATTTTACAATCCAATGAATTCCTTTAATTGAGAGAAGTAAAAGCATATGAATTATTCTTTAATGCAGGTGATTTAGAATGGTTTAACAGACCACCATTTAAGTTTGAAGTATTTTGTCTATTGATTAATACTTACTAATCCTCTTTATTCTCTTCAGCTGGTCTAGAGCATTTGTTGGCTAATTTCTGCAAGTGTCATGCCTCTTAATCCTGTGACTTTCCTTACCCAAGAAGTCAGTGATCTGGAGATTCCATTTTTGTTTGCTTACTAAATTATATAATCTCTACAGTCAAGCATAATTGAGCATGAAAAGAGTTATAGCTGTGTTCTGTTTGGGAAACTAGAGATATGGGAGGATAAAATAAGGACAAGCCTTATCTGAGAACTAGTAAGCTAGGTCTGAGCATTAAAGAACGAGGAGCAGAGAAATAGAGGAAAGAAGGTAAGCTGCCAGTAGATTATTGAACTGGGCTGCAAGACTGCAGGATGGAGATATTTCTTTCACCCATGGTAAATCTCAGTCTGTTTAACAGCTTCTGAATTTTCTGGATTGGAAGGGAACTTCTACAGGAACTTCTTGAGAATTTGGATTAGACTGTCAAGACTTATTCAGAGGACCTCTCTAACAAGACCAATATATTTTATAGAACCATTGAATCATAGAGTCAACTAGGTTGGAAAACACTTTTAAGTTCATCAAGCCTAACCATTACCTCGGGATTGCCAAGACCACCACTAAACCATATCACTGAGGGCCTCATCTACATGTTTTTTGAGGACAGTGATTCCACCACTTCCTTGGGCTGCCTGTTCCAATGCCTGAGCACCCTCTCTGTGAAGAAATTTTTCCCAATATGTAGTCTAAACCTTCCCTGGTGAGACTGATCCCCAGCTCAGTAAAACCTCCTTTCAGGTAGTTGTAGACAGCAAGAAAGCCACCTCTGAGCTTTCTCTTCGCTGGAGTGAACAACCCCTGTTCCTTCAGCCACTGCTCATAAGACTTGCTCTCCAGACACTTCACCATCTTTGTTACCCTTCAACTGACCCACTCCAGCATCTCAATATCTTTCTTGTATTGAGAGACCCAGAACTGAACACAGTATTTGAAATGCAGCCTCATCAGTGCCAAATACAGGAGGATAATCACTGCCCTGGCCCTGCTGGTTACACTATTGCTGATACAGGCCAGGATGACGCTGGCTTTCTTGGCTGCCTGGGCACAAGGTAGCTCATGTTCAGTGGCTGCACCCCCAGGTCCTTTTCCACAAAGCAGCTTTCCAGCCACTCTTCTACAAGCATGGCATGGGGTTGTTGTGGTTGAAATGTAGCACCCGGCACTTTGCCTTGTTGAACCTCATTTCATTGGCCATAGCACATTGATTCAGCCTGTCCATTTCCATCTGCAGAGCATTCTTATCCTTCAGCAGATCAACACTGTCACCCATCTTGGTGTCATCTGCAAATTTACTGAAGGTGCACCCAATGCCCTCACCTAGATCATCACTGAAAATATTAAACCACACTGGTCCTAGCACTGAGCCCTGCCAGGCACCTGCCAGTGTCTAGCAACCAGCTGCCAACTAGATATGATGCTGTTTACCAACACTCTTTGAGCTCTGCCATCCAGCCAGTTTCCAACCCAGAGAAGAATCCTTCTATCCAGGTCATGAGCAGCCAGTTTCTCCAGGAGAATGCTGTGGGCAGCAATGTCAAGTGCTTCTTCAAAGTCGAAAGAGGTGATGTCCACAGCCTTTTCCTCATCAGCCGTCTGGGTCAGCTTATTGTAGTAGGAAGTCACGTTGGTCAAACAGTACATGCCCTTCATGAATCTATGCTGTGAATGGGTCTGATGCTTTCATTTTTGCACACATGTTTTATGATCATTATAAATAATACCCACTTTCTGTAAGTAATTACTGCATGCTTTTGTATTTTTTCAGAAAAATAAACCAGAAGTAAGTAGACATATTCTTGCTGAGTCTTCACTACAGCTTATTTACTTCTGCCCTTCATGCTTCTGGGGATTTTATATAAAAAGCCTTACATACTTTAGAAAACCTCATCTTTAATTTTTAAGAATGGGACCTGATATGCAAACTATAATCACAGGATGTAACAGTAACCATTCCTCTCAAAGCAGTGCTTTTTAAGTAGGTGGGTAATTGTTATGAAATGTTATTTCATTGAATTTCTTTGAATGTAGTTTGAAACAGTTCTTTGGTGGTATTAGACTATGAAGGCACAGGAAAAAACAAATGATATGGCAGCTATGTAATAATAATATGGCAGTTACTTAATAATAACCCAACATCCTTATACTCCTAAAAAGTTCCTAGTTAGATTTCTTAGCCTAATACATGTCAGAGAGAGGAAGTGGGACACCTGGAACAAGTTTTTAATCTGTAGTTAACTTCTAGTATCTGATACAAGAATCAATGTGGAAGAATGCGTAGACTCATAATTTCTGACTCTTTCATTGTTCGCTGAAAATAACTGCAAATAACCAATATCTGCATGCAATGCCATTTTGAAGTGAGCGCGCTAGTAAGATCCAAATGAAGAAACATGATGTTTTTGAAAGTGTCTTCACTTACTTTTTCACTATAAATATGAAATTAAGTCTAATTAGATTTTATGAGAAATTGTGAAGACTCCATCACTTAAAGCCAAACTTCTATTTGGAGTAAAAGATTGCAATAAAACTGTTGGGGGATCCTGCCTTGATGTGTCAGCTAGCTGAGTTTCAAGGATGTCTCCATCTGTGTGGTATTAGAAACCATTTATTTCTTTATAATTCAGCATTTTCCAGAAAAAGTCTGTGGTTTTGCATAACATGACTGAGTCACTTTAATTCAGGTTATTCTAGTGAATTGCTGTGAGGAGAGGTAGCTTTGAATATATAGATTTGTTTTCAGAGTGGTATGCATCATACTCTTACAAAGTTTTTTAAAAAGCCTTGTTTTATTTGTCTTTTTCCTAAAATCTCTTGAAAGTAAACAGAAGAATAGATTTTGTTGACTTTGGATTAGGCAACTAAATGAAACCAGATGTTTTCAGATTAATTTTAAATTTAATACTGTTTTAAGGGGTTCCACATGAGACTGGTTCAGATACTGATCTAAAATTGTTGAAGTTACATGCTCTGCAGTCATAAGATAGACTGATTAAAGGATTTTTTGCTGCACATCAGATGAAGTCACTAGCAACCATGTCATGTCTGAAGTCTTGTGTGGCAAGTTTTGTATGGGCTTTCAGCACCTTCCAAGAAAAGAACTAGAAATAATAACTTTTCTCTAGTTTTGGCTTTCACAGAGGAACAATCTGTTCATGACCTCAGGCTCTTTATGTTAAAACACAAAGGTCTGAGCCAAATTTTGTGAATGTTTCCCCTTCACAGTAGACCGCACATTTGCCTTTGCTTCTGACTTCTTGTTTGAAATTTGAGTTTTTTGTTATTCTTCTTCTTAACATAAAGCACATTTCTATATATTTTGATAGACAGTACTCTGCTTCTTAGAAAGTAAAAAAAATATTCAATGCTTAGAATCCTGCAATTTCTAACCTATTAGGAGATGAAAGTTTGTAAAAAATTCTTTGTGCATTTGAGCTATCTGGGTTCAGGGACAAGTTCTCTTGTGAGTTTCCAATGTGATAATGAAGAAAATTGTTTTAATACTTCACAACTGTAAAACCAAAGACTTTTTACTTTAATCAACATTATTTTCAAGTAAGACTGTTGCAATTAAGTGAGTACTTGCAGAGATTTCATAGCAAGGTTTAAAGACAAATGAAACATTCTTTTTTTTGCCCATACAGCTGGAAAAAATAGGCATGTTTTCATAGGTGCAGATTTTTTAGCTTGGAAATAGATGCAGAAAATTTTGAGGTCAAACATATTCTAAGTACAATCACTTTGAAGTTAATCTGATTGCATTTATCAGTGTGACTAATGGATGATTTTATTGGTGGAATAGGGTAGTGTATTACCAGGGATAAGTCTATGGACACTGTGGGCACTGGCTGTATGACTAGTGCTATGTGACATACCTTAACCTGTCATTGTAAATCTCTATATGCATGATAGAGTGAAGGAAGGTGTGCTTTGTTTGGGAGGAGATTGTTAGTGGTCATTGTAATAAAAAGATACCTTTTAATAGAAGTGCCTTTACACAATTTTTCTGTGATTTCTGAGATTTCACTCCTACATGATAAGCTGACAAAGATGCTGCTTTTTGATCTTTAAGTCAGTTGGTGAGATTTTGTTGTATTTTGGTTCTTTTTTTATTTTTCCTGACCAGCTATAAATGCAGGTCCAACTCATAGACTTTTCTGTTCTTCAAGGTGCTCATAACTTTCAATGCCTTTGTGACTTTCCTTGCCAAGACTCTTGAGATGACAGAAATAGCACCTCAAACTAAAAAATATCCAAGATCAAAACCACAGCATTAAAAAAGTTTGAAATATAAGTGGTTACAGTGTTAATTTTCAACAACTACTTTTGTAAATATTTACTTCAGCATGCACAAAGGGTTGGATTAACAGGGATAAAACCATTCTTACAATGTGTTAATGATAAACCCATATTTCTTTGCAGAACTTTTACCTTTTTCTGATTTTTTTTTAACAACTGAAATGTTCTGAATGAAACTCCAGATCTAGAGTCTGAAAATAAAGTGCACGATTTTTTTTTTTAAATATTTATTTCTTTTAAATGGAATATATTGTTGTCATGATGAAACACATGGGAGTATAAAAAAATACAAAAATGAATTCATGACATGATAACTAGTGACCAGGGGTAAACCACACAGGAGTAGACTGTAATATGAATTAATTTTTTCAGTATAAATACTGTTGGTGGAGTTTTGTGTCTAACCTCTGAGTAAGATTCCTTCAGCACTGGAAAGGATCTGAAAAGTTCACAAAATGGAAGTATGAACTTGGATGTACTGCAAAGTAACTCCATGTGAGGACATTTTTCCCATTTCTTACAAGGTCAGGACAGGCTAAAGTTTTCTGGAGCTGAAACTACAGCATAGTATTAAAAGAATGCATGAAATACCTTTTTATGAACCTCAACATTTCAGAGTACAGCCCATTGCTGCAGCATGTTGGGGATTAAGAACCTCAATACATTCAGAAAAGGTGTATACAAATACATGGAGGGCAGTTGCATTATGGATCAGTGAGTGCAACAGTTTAGATGCATCCTCCAGTTTAGACATCCTTTAACTGACACAGTCAAGAGAATTTTGCTGGAGGAAAGATGATTCCATCTTTGTTTTTTTGCTTGTTCTCTTTTATGAAGGGTCAGCCCCTGACAGCTAACCAATGATGAGAATGGATGTGCATGTGCTCTGACCCAATAGAGTTTTTTATCGTACATATGTTTTTGTGTTTGTAGAGGATTGAAAGTTAGTGGATTTTGTTTTCAAGGCAAACTACTGAGACAGCAGTCTCCCAGCTGCAGTGATGAATCATTAAATTACTAGCTGTGATCAATAATGCTATAATTTTCAAAATATCAGATAAAGATTTGGAGCCAAAGCTTCATTCTGTTTTTGAATTCTTCATCCCTAAAGGGTATTTTAAAGTTCCTTGGATAATGGGTAACCATATTAATAACCTTCCCTCAATGATGCGTTGACAGATTTTTTTATCCAGACAAACTAATAATGCAGAATTTGGTAATATACAAAGACGGTAAATAAAAGCTTTGTTCTCTGACGTATAACATGCAGGCAACAGTCTGGATCTAGAAAATATGAGACTCAGGTCTGCCTTTAGAAGTCTTCTCTCACTGTGAATCGAAGCCCTGTTAAATCAGAGTAACGCTTCTGGAACTACTACTTTAAAAATTTTTAAGAAAATGGAAAAACCATGAAAGTAAAAAAAAAAAAGTATTGGTAACAAAATTGCCCATCCATACTGCTATCCAAAGGAAAACAATGGTTTATGCAAGACTTAGGTAACTGTGTTATACGTCCATTCACGTGACCACAGCTACAGAAGTACAACATAACAGCCTGAGTAACAGTGTTGCACTGCAGGTTTTCATTTTCTTTGTTTGTTTAGAAATCCATCCCCTTGCGATGATGTCTACAGTATTGATAATGCCACATTGATGAAGGAAAATAAAAGGCTGATTTTCTAGCAAGCAAACCAAACTGTGCCACAGATCTTTCTTTGGATAGTGACTCTGCACTTTACCTTTTCCTCTGCAATCAATACACTTATCTCACCACCACTGCAATCCTAGCATCTTAGGTGCTCTGAGCAGGAAATTCAGTTGTCAAATTCGTGTTGCTGTTTCACAAAAGGCCCACCATCTGCTGTTTACAGGTATATAACAAACTTTCTATTCTCCTTGGTCTTATGTTACTTTTACGTAGGAGTGTATTTTGCACATATGGGTTGTATGGGTTATGGAGTTATGTTGCTAATGTCAGCAGTATCTTCTGGCTGCTTCTCTCTGAAGGGTTTTGGAACACGTTTGCAACACTGTGTATTATTACTTCAAATGTTACTAATAATGAAGAGATAAAATTAGGAGATGCAGAAATAATGCTGACAAATTGAAAATACCTAAGTGCTGAAAAAAACACTTAATGTTGGTGTTTTTTAACATGCTACTGCCTTTGAGTATTTCTTTGTTGTTGGAAAATAGTCTTTATCTTGCAGATGCTAACCACAGGTCTAAAAGTAAACCCAAACCTTGTGTGAGCTTTTATGTATGTTGTAGATATATGCGTAGAAAAATTATTAGAGAGGGTTTTGTTTTGTTTTACTTTGTTGTTTTTTTGTTTGGTTGGTTTTTTGTTTGTTTTTTACTTAACAAAATTATAAGGGTTATGCAAAGTGTAGAAAAATCCATGTATATCATGAGGGAAATTACAGACAGGGTACAGACAAAGTTAAGAGTGCAAGTCACCTCAGAGTGAATAATTATTTTGTGAGTGCCCATAATAGAAACAGTACAAGATGGGAAATAATAGTGCCTCATCTGGAAGGAATTAGGAGCAACATAGTTTTTTCTAATACAGCTATTTAATTACAATTAAGTAACATAGCATCAGAGATCTTCAAGGATTACAAAAGAATCTTCAGAAAAGTTGAATTTCTTGACTACCAAAGACTTGGAGATTGAAAGTTGCACATCACACTGTTTAGAGGAACTAATTGTCTCTGAAGTCTACCATGCTCTCAAGTGGTCTTTTCAGTATAGAATTGTCCTTAATATCCTCACAGGCTAGAGAAAAAAATCTCAAATTAAAGGTGTGCATTTATGTATCCATCTCACAATCCACATCAGTGTGTCTTTACCAGAGTTGCAAAATGACATGTTTTCCATGACCTAACCTGCCAGAAATTAGCTTCAAATGTCCTGAAATTAAAGAAAGGGACTTTTCGTCATCTTTTCAAGGAATGGCAATCAGAAGATTTTCGGAAAAAAAAATTAAAAATTTTCATGTTGTAATTATCCCAGTCTTACTTTGTATTGAAACTCAAAACAGTCAAACACACAAAATCCCTAAAGAGATTTCATTCATCCTGTACAATAAGCATTTCAAAGACCTTTACAAAACAGCAGCACAGAACTGCAGTTTCTGCCTACTGAGTTTCACTTCAAGAGGAACTGATCAAGAGCAAATCTCAAAATCTAAGGAGACAGCTTTTATTATTTCATGTTCTTGCTATTGGTAATGATATAAGATTCGCAGATCTTCACTGCTGCTGTAAATTGCAAGTCTAGTGATACCTATGTAGGCTTACCTGCAACGAGTTTGTTCTGAACTGTCCACTAAAAACTAGAAAACTTATGAAAAACAGTAGTGAGGAATGCCAGGTAATGGTTTCTGTTCAAGAAAACAGTAGATTCATCTCTTCAGCCTGGAGAACGATCAGCTAAGGCGGAATGTGAGAGAAGCGATCACAGAGAAGGTGGATGGGAATGATTGTTCACTATAATTAAAAATCCCCAAAACAGAAACAGTGGGAGATGGCAGGTAAAATGAACACACAGCACATTGAAAAGAAACAAAAAGACATACTTCATCACTGTATAGTAATGAGTAATGGGGTTTGAGTCAAGTAGGCTTCACATCAGCACTAGGATCCATTTTTTTTTTTAAATTAAAACAAACCTGTTATGTACCTATCTGTGTTCCCTGCTTTAGCAGCCTGAACTGAACAGTAGATTTCCTTCTGATACCAGCAAAGCCAAATTACAGTTTTATTATCTTGTTTCTGTTGATGCTGGCAGAGCCATTCTGATTAACAGTAGCTGAAGAATGGTTTCTCTGTTCTCTTGTTATTAATTCTCCTCTAATACTTGGGTTTCCTTTTCTGATTGGACTTTGACATATTTCAAAAAAGGTAATACTGAATCTCAAGCTCCCAAATATTCACAGATATAAAACAAGCTTGTCTTGATTAAAGTGTCACAAGATTGGATTTATCAAACACACACAAGAAGTGTTTGTTAAACAAAAAGCTCACCCTCTCCTTTTGTTTAGGGTTTATTAAGGACATTTTTTTTTTCTTTTGCAATACACTGAGCTTTTCTGCACACTGCTAGAATGAAAGATCTGTACTCAATGGATTACACACTGCTCCAGAGTATATTTACTCCTTTCAGCAGCTAAAACAAAAATTACATTTTAAGCAATCAACCCAGAGGTCTGTCATTAACAGAATTTGACTGGAAGTGTTTCAAGACAGAAGCTGTGCTTCCATTACCAGCGCAGAAATCTGCACCTGGCATAAAGGATCAGATTTGGAAAAGAACTATATGGTGGTATAAAATTACACTGCCCCAGAAAAGTCTCTGTAGTTGTCCTCTCAGTTTCCATCTCATTTCAAAAGTATAGCATTGGTTTCATAATGACATTAATTTATATTCTTGGGGGAAGGATAAAGCCAGAAACTAGTTAAATGCATTTAATATAAGGCAATAAAATGGCACTGTGAGAATGACCATTTCCTCCAAACTCAGAGAGAGACATTAAAACTCATCTCTTCCAGCTCACTGTTTTTTGTGCAACACTGTTCAGTGTACTTCATTTATTTTTCTAGGATTGTTCGGTTTATTATTTCCTTATCTCAAAATACATCTTTACCCTTTAGGTACTACATATATCCATAATAACGGTGTTACTTCTTTTGGAAGTCTGTTATTAATATAGGTAATGAGCTAACCTTTGATAAAAAAGGAATATAAACTCAGAGAAAGAGAATGTGTAGTTGAGAAGACTCATGAACTAACATAAAAGATCAGATTTTCCAAGCACCTCAGCTGCTCTGTTTCCATTTCTACTGCTGTCATCTTTAATGTGACATGAATCTGGAAAGCCCTGCAAGCTATGAGTCTAAATAATACATTGTGCTGATAATACAGTTTCTCTTCATTTCTCCCCTCCTTTCCTATATTCTTCATCAGAGAGGATGAAATTAAAACATGAATTGTGACTAGCAGATATTAGTCATATCACTTAGTGTATAATAAAAGACACAGGAAGGGATTCATTTACCTAATTTGTCTGCTTACAAAACGGGCAGATAGATCTGAGCTGGTAACACACATTGTCCTTAGGGGCAGTGGAGAGCTTGCTGTTAGAATTGATTGAGGACTAGGTGCAATTTATTTCATGATGAAGCAGAAGTCTGCATATGGTCAGAAAAATCTCTATCCAGACTTTATTGTCCAGATCTGTATTGAGCCTGACTAGTTTAGATATACTTTGGGGCTAGAAGACTACTACTTTCAGACTCCATTGGAAGGAATAATTGGAACCTGCCTGGACAGCAGTAGCCGAATGAAAGAGGTATCTCTGGAATGAACAAAAAGATATCTTTCTAGATTATGATTTCAAGAAGGATGCTCATTAACTTCTTAAGATTGTCCATTAAAGAGACATCCTTTTCCACTGACTACATGAGGATCAAAAAAGGTGGGCTAAGATAAATATTTGTAGGTAGATAGTTAAATATATCTTAAACTATATGTTGATATTTCTCCCAGTGACAATTTACTTTCTTCAGAGAACTAGAGCCATCACATCAATTTCAATGCAGAACTGTTTTTTAAAAAGTCCCAGCAAAATTCTGTATATGCTGCTGTGGAGACTAAGGCGCACACTCTCCAGTTCTGGTGAAATCTGAAATCCTCTTTATTTTGTGTCTTACATCCCTTTTATATTCTACTCAGTGCTAAGCAGTACTTTCCACTGTTTTACTCCCTTATCATCCCAATTTTGCAAAGCTACTGAGGGTTACAAATACTCACATTGCTTGGTCTGTCTTTGTGATGCACATCCTGCTTTATCTTGCAAACTGCTTGCTTTGTTTTGCCAACCGATCTTTACCCTTCATTGTTTTCTTCACCACTCCCAAGGCTTAAGCCCAACCAGCCAATAGCACCTGGTGTTTTCTTCACTATTCCCAGGGTTTAAGCCAGACCAGGGCGATAACGCCTGGATCCATGAAGACCATATAGTGTTGCCATAGTGCTGTAAAGCACCATACCACACAAAACCAAATAATTTGTATCTTCACAAATTATGTAATAGTATTTCAGAGCCCCTTGAGATGGGTGTCAGCAGCACATCTTTCTAATAAAAATAGAGCACTTTTGAGGGCCAAGATGTTCAAAATAATTTAGCTGTAAGCATATGTCTTCTGCTTTGCCTGTAAAAACATTTTTTCCAGCTTTTTTTTTCCTGTGAGTAGAGTATAGAAACATACTGAAGAGGAGATAGACACTGAATCTTGAAATCTAAGGTAAAATTTTCAATTGAAAATCCCAGGCAGATTTCCAACCAAAACTTTAAGAAAACTTAGTCTGCATCAACATTCCAATTAGAACTACAGAGTCAGCCATACATCAAAACCAGCCTTATTCCTGGAGGAGAAGAGATTCAGAAGTGAAATCATTTGGGTTTGTTCTTTATTGTCAAGTTCTGTCTTCTCTCCCAGGCACCACGAAAGGGGAAACCCAACAAATTACAAGTGAAACATCTTTGTCTACTCCCTGTAATGGAGCAAAACTTTTGTCCGCATGATTCATTTCTCCTATCTTCCATATTCTTTCAGATCAGCTAGCATGCTTTCTGAGCATTACCAACACTGCAACCAATTTTGTTTAGTCTGCAACACTGGGAAAGGACTGCGAAGAAGTGTACTGGTTACGTCCATCAGTGAACCACATTTGCTGATACATTACCTCTAAACTATTTCTGGTTGCAAGTAGCCTGAGAAATCTTTCACTGTCAAAAGTCAAATCATTGAGAGAAAATATGGGCTAAAAGTTCTGGAGCATCATGCTTGTCTGTAAGTACATATGCACACACAGGCACACATATATGCATGTATGACTCAGAGGCTGTGTCTTCCACACTGGAAATATTTAAAAGCTGCTGAGACATGGTCTTCAGCAACTGGCTCTAGGTGCTCCTGCTGGAGCAAGCAGATTGGAGAAAATGGGCTCCAGAGGTCCCTGCTAACCTTACTATTTTGTCATTCTGTCATCTGCAATTCTGTGGTATGCAGTCTATCATGTCAGAATAACCAACATAGACAACAGTAAATAATGCATATAGGGATTAGGATTGCATGACCAATACGTAAGTGACTAAAAAACCCTTTACAATCTGCCTAACATGAAATTTGAGTTTTAATGGTTACTCAAGCAGAACAGCAAAGCCATAATAAGCTGCTTTCAACTAGTAGATTTTGGCACCATTTCAGAGTAATTTCATCCAATTATATTTAGATGAAGCTTTCTTTTTGAAATGCAGTGTTTAACCCAAAGCAAAATTAGATTTCCCATTTAAAACTGATCATTTTTCTTTTAAATAGCTGTTAAGAGCAACACAGTTCTGCTGGCTGATTTTCTAATGGGCTTTTATGAAAAAGAATTAGTTTCCCACTGTTCTGAAATTTGCATTGAGATATTGTTTTCAGCATCATGATGATGGTGACGGCAGTTTCTAAATAAACTACTTGAATGTTTATACAGGAATGGCATCTAAATAAATAAAGCACAACAATAATTTCAAAATCTGAATATTCTGCGACCTTCTGTTAGAATGATTATGACAAAGACTTCCTACAGCTGGAGACAACTTTTACAAAATTCAGATACATGTCTCTTAGGACTTTTTAAACTGTCTCAGAGAGGTCTGGGTTTAGGGTTCAAGATGGGATCCATACCATGGAGAGATATTTAATTGGCTATTTCATGGATCACAATAATGTGATATGAGGGCTGGGCTCTATTTTCCAAATTTGAATCTCGGAAGACAGAGGTATACTACATCAGAAAACAAAGACACTATCTATTGCACAAAATGCTACTGTTACAACTGCAAAAACTACCTTGTAGTGAAATGAAAATTTCCATGGTTCTGATTAGAGGAGAAGAGATATTGATGAAAAATATTTTAAAACTATTGAAAGGTAAGAATCATTGATGCTTGTTTTCCAGGAGACACAAGCGATCTGGTACATTCAGGGACAACACATTCCAGAATATCTTTCTCATTCTTCGTGATTCTTACTGAAGTTAACATATAGAAACAGTGAATATTTGTGGTAGCTATCTTTTCATTCTCCTGTAGCACATTTCAAACCTGGGTCCTCTGGGTAAAATATAGACTGTAATTCAGGAAATTATTTTGTAATAGACTCCTAATTAATCTATTAAAACAATAAATCTGAGGCTAATATTATATAATCAGATTTTAGAACAATATCCCCACTGAGCTGTTTTATAGAGTGCTAGTGTTTGAAATCTGATGTGTATATGTCCTGGGTTCAGCAGTAGCAGTCATTTTTATCCTTCGTAGGGACTGGTGCAGTGCTGTGTTTATGACTTTCGG
>WYDI02033649.1:0-31844 GCA_009867235.2 Psittacus erithacus | reverse complement strand
ATACAGCAAAACACAATCATTGCCAGATGAGTTGAGCTCAAATTTAATTGACAGCATTTTATGAACAGCATTTAATTAACTATACAACCATCAGTGCAATGCTGTTTTCTAGTAAAAATTCTCATACCCCTTTGGCTCATTATCCTTTAGACTGCTATCTTGTGTGTCTGGCATTTGTAAAAATAAGATCTACTTGCCCCACCACTGCCATTTCATGCACTAATAAAGTATGGGTACAGTTATCTTTGTTTTACCTAATTTGGTAGTTACATTTCCAATTTCAGTCTTGATTTCTTGTCTCTTGCTTCTGTTTAATGCCACTTATTTTTATTTTCAAAGATAATGTATATTTTTCCTTACTTTTCTTAGCTAGAAGCCCAAATGCACTTATATTGTAATGGTACCTGTATTTTCTTGTCATCATTACAGTATTTCAACTAGTTTTTTGGGTAGTTGTTAACATATCCCAAAAATTTCATGATCTGATAACAGATTAAGGTGAATCTGTATAATGTTAAAATGGGAAATTTATGTAGAATGAAAGCGCTTTTAAGTGTGCAATTTTTAAGCTGTTAGTCTCTTCACACCCTGTCTATCCTTTCTACTCTTCCTGATGCTCACTCTCCTGATTGTCTATGTTTATTGTGTTGGCGTGGTTTTGTGAAGGAGAAAATGGCTGAGAAGCCATTATTAATACTTTGTCATTCATTTACCCTTATGCCCATTCAGGAGAAGGAAGACTCTCTCAATTGTTTAACAATTGAACCCAAGATACATTTGTACTGCTAGTTTAGTACAGACTGTCATTGGTCCAGAGCTCTCTGACAGCTAATTTATTAACAAAGTACTTCATTGACTCTCTTAATGTTTGAATGAACTCACTCTTTGCACTTCTTAATGAATAAAGGCGCGGTCTTTATCCCACAGAGCACTTAGCTTCTGACTGATAACACAACTGAATATCAAAGACAGAAAGGCTTATGAAGCATTTCTTTTGTAAAGTATGGGAATAAATAACCATGTGTTGAGGATGATCTTTTATTTTAAGCTGGTTATCATTTTCCTCTTTATGTCTCTGTGGCTTTGTAGTAGATGTGAGTCATAAGGAGGAGTAACAAAGGTGAAAGCTTGATATGTACTTTTGCAAAGGTGATGTGTGACAAAAGCTGAGCTTTATCAAAGCTGGCATCTAGGGCTTGGGAAGGGCAGATGAATAGGAAGCAAAACTAGTCAGATTTATAGGTAAAGGCTTAATGATGAAGGATTAGAATGTCAGGAAAATGTAGGCACTAATCAGAACAAATTAAGTCTGTGCACCTATATATTTGCAGGTTTCATGCCCTGTGTTTAGATGGAATGCTTCAAAGAATACATCTTAGTGGACGCTTACAGTGAAGTCCTCTGTGATTCTGTGAGGACATCAGGTGGCAGGGCTAAAGCAGCAGGTAAGAAGAATTATTATACAAGTGTTTTGTAGCAATGACTGGAATAATCAATAGTAATGTCTGTGGAAATTATTTCCATACAAAGTCTTAGTAGTCAGGATCTTCTCTCTGATATCTAAGTAGAACTGGCTTTTCTTTGTGTCAGCTTGTGTTTAATTAGTGCATGCAATTTGACCACTAATCTAATTGATTTGGCATGACCAGCATTTTTATTCCTGGTGCAAGGATTTACATATGAGATAGAATTTTCCCTAGCAAATCTTTCGTCAAATAGCCTAAGTTCCTTACAGGTTAACTGACTTCACCATACATCTGTGAACCTCAGCTGTCCTGGAAACTGTCACTGATTGACAGTTTTCGATCAAGAAACAGGCTTCAATATTAGTAGCTGCGAGCAAGGTAAATGAAATGAATTAATTAAGACTTCAAAAGTCCTTTAAAATTACATATGTACTGTTGTGTTTTGTTTTGTTTCAGGTTTTGTTTCCATCTGCCTGAAGCCCAATTACACAGAACCATGATGTCACTGTCTGGCCTCCTTTCTACTATAGCTGTTTGTGGCAATAACCATCACAGTTAAGGTTGTAAAACTTTGGTATATTTCCTCTCTTCAATGTGCTCGTAACTTCCATTTTGAGCTGAAATTTTCCATGCCTGGTCTCTATTCTTTTTAATACAATGCTCATGGTAGTCACTAAGATGTGCATGATATAAAGATATATCCTTACAATAAAATAAACCCATGACAGTAACTTAATCTTTGACATGATAAACTTTGTATGAAGATGAAAACTAGTGGACAGGGGTCAAGACTTTGAAGCATAAAGGAATTCTGTGTTTGGACTGTGAGAAGTTGGCAGAAGTTCACACAGGAGACGAGGAGTGGCCCTTTGCTATCTTTGTGAAATGTTCAGCTAAAATAAAGCTTTTCTTGATTTTTTTGGTCCTTTTTGTTTATAGCACACTGCAAAACATGCAGAACACTCAAGCTCACAGCTCAGGTTTCTCATGCTCACAGGTTGAGTTCAGGTTTGCTTAACTGAAAAATCACTATAATATGGTTATGGTGAGAGAAATAAAATATTTGAGACATTAAATCTCATAAGGCAAATTATTTTTTTTCTCAGTAGTACAAATACAAAACTGTGGAGGTGTTTTATGAGCACCTCATTCTATTTAAAACGTAATTTAAAACACTTTGAAGTGGAGTTTGCTTTTCAGATGATTAGCATGACTGCATACATTTAAAAAGGAAAAGAATCTACTCCTAAAAAGTAAGGTTCTGTGTATAATTTCCTCTGAAGATAAATACTTAGCCTTAATACTGCAAAGGCAGATTTAGACATCTTAAGCAGGTTTGTTGATACATCTATGGAAACAGAAAAGATTTCTGTTCACCTTTGTTATGTGCAGTTATTGCATGTGTTGGAACTATATTTGTTGATGATTTCAGAATTCCAGTGCCATTGCTGCTGAAAGTTAATGTGCTGTAGTTTTCAAACTTTAGTATTTTAATCATGTTTCCTTTATGTTTGAAGACATAACTACTGTTATGCCTGACTACCATTTCAAATAAATGTCTTTAATAGTCTGACCTTTAACATCAGTGTCTTTCTATGGAATTTTGATTTGGTGTAATTAAGTAGTAATTCCAAAGAACTGAATTTGATTTCTGCGTTATAAGTTTAGTTTTTTAAGAAGCAAAATTGTGATGAATAAAATATGTCTTTACTATTTAAAACTTTTTCAATAAAAAAGAATGAGATTTACGTCTTACATCTATTGTGACTGATGGATCATTTTAAGAGGCATCATCCCTATATTATAGCCATGGAATCTTGTAAGTCTTAATCAAGTAGCTTCCCCTTTCCTCTACATAAATTGTTGGCATAGGGTTATACTTTGCATTCTTGCTATATTTTTTATAGATTATTTCATGAATGAGTTCCTGTAGAACATGTGGTCGGACTATTTAAATCAGACACTATTTCATTTGTAAGTTAATATAGTAAGATTCTCAGGAATAGAAGACAACATTCACATCATAAGAGGCTTATTAAAATAACGAGGGGAAGTAGAGGCTAGGAAAATTGTGGACAGCAGTAGTGAAATAAATGGTTTAGAGACTGAAAAGCTAAAAAATATAACTTAGGCCAAATGATCGCAGAAATAATCTGATGAAATTGAAATTTACATAAGCAAGTAGCTGCACTGAGCTCATTAAATAGGAGTTGTGGGAATAAAAGGATAATTCTGTCGGCAAGCCTAAAATCTGCGCCCTGGGTCCGAGCTGCGCCGAAGGTTCCGGCCGCGTCCTGCCCGGCAGCCAATCAGCGAGCGGGAGGCGGAGCCAGGAGCTTTCGCGGGAGATTTAAACGGCGCTAAGACGGGCAGGGAGTAGGACGTGGTGTGGGCAGGGCATAAAGGCAGCGTTTTGCGCTCCTCTGCGCTCCTCCGCAGTGCTGAGTGCTCTAAGTCTCTGCCGCGATGGTGCCCACTCGGCTCGGGGCCGGAACCATCGTGTCTGCTGAAGCTTTCCCTGAGAAGTCATCAGCCCTGGTAAGGAAAGGGGTATCAGTACAGAGGTGGCCTGCAATAGACACCTAGATGCCTCTTCTGGGGAAAAGGCTAGCACCTGCACAAAGTGTGAATGTATTGAGGTCATCTTGTGACAGGTAGCAGAGCTACAAAAGATGGTGAATTGACTCATCGTTTTAAGAGGCATCATCCCTATGTTATAGCTATGGGATCTTGTAAGTCTTAATCAAGTAGCTTCCCCTTACCTCTAAATAATTTGTTGGCATAGGGTTATATTTTGCATTCTTGCTATATTTTTTATAGGTTATTTCAGGAATGAGTATACATATATGTATATACATATATAATACAGCTATGCAGTATTAGAGGAGCTGAGGCAGAGATAGGTATGTGAGTTTGCAACCATATGCCTACAGTGGATGCTGCTGAGGCTGAAAAAATCATGGAGAATGCATGGTGCACCTTCTGGTTGGAGGAAGGCCCATATTACTCCCATGTACAAAAAGGGCAAGGAGAAGGACCTGGGAAACTACTGTCCAGTTAGCCTCATCTCCTTCCCTGGAAAGGTGGTGGAACAAGGAAGGAAAAAGTAGTAGTTTTGTGGTGAAATTAGTGGATTGATTTGTAATTATGACCCAGGATTTGTTCAGAATCTAGTTGAACTTGAGTGGGAAGATTGTTGTGGTAGTACTGATAATGATGCTGGAACTGTGCGAAAGATAGGGCTGCTTTCAAATTTTGTAAATTTGCTTAAATTTTATGGTGCTTAACTGGGAAGAATCAGGCTAAGTTGTAGCTGTGTTTAAGAAATACATAGAAGTAACTTTTCACTGTTTTGAGTTACTGAGCCTGACTTTGTTTCCCAGTCAGTTCTCCATCTCGTTTGCACTAGAATCCTTTAAAAACTTTAGATCAGTGTTTTCTAGAAATAGCTCACTTGCAAAAGATTACTTTCATAGGATGTACACCTGCTCATGAATAATGGTGCTGGAAGTGCTATAGAGCTCTGACAAAAAGTGGCCTCGTTGTCCACGGAATGAACAAGTTTCCTATCCAGGCTGTATTAGGCTAGTCCTCCCTCTCTAGCTTGCTGTAAATGAGCCCCAGATCAGCTAATCTTTACAAGACATAGCTGCAGGAAAGGGGAAAGGCAGCTTACCGCACACAGCTGCTAGCTTTATTTAAGGGGAAATACTGTGACAGCACATTGATGACTGTGCTATGAATCTGATGTTACCTCGTGTTTTCTTTCTACTTTATATTAATTATTCAGGCAGCCTGGCTTAACACTCCATAGATAAAAACTATTGTTCTGTGCATGTATATTTTGAAAATAGGCTTTTGCATTGTAATTATACCTGAAAATAATCCTGTTTGCAGGTTGAATTTATATTTGCTTTAAAGGTAAATCAGAAGAATCTGAAGAAACATCTGCTCACAAAAAGCAGCCAATGAAATTACAAAATTTCTCCTTTGTACTTCATCAATCAGCTATCCAAATGTGCAAGTAGATAAAGGGGAAAAATCTGTTTTGAGCAGTGTTTTGTATACTTACGTGAGGAGTGTTAAAATTACATACAAAAACCCCACCGGGGATGTAGTCTTGGAGGTATTTGGTATATATGGTATTTTAGCACCATTTCCCCCAAAAAATGGTGACAAATGAATGGCCAAAAACCCCAAAACAAAATCAACCCTAATTTTGCCTTTCTGTAACTTAGAAGCGAAAGGTATAATTTTTTTTAGTTCTTTTTTCATAGAAAAAAAATGCCAAAACATGACATATGTTCCATAACTGGTCTCTGAAGGTGATACCTTCGGAGAGGTATTAAGGGTTCCCAGCTCTTTGTAACCCCCAGCCACTGTCAGTATCATTTTAAGTAGAAAAGCGATGGTTCAAGCGTGTTGCCTGTTGGAGACTGTGGGTTTTACAATACAGGAGCAACATACACAGGAATGCAGCAAAGACCTGTGAAAGTTTGTTCTCAGCACACAGAGTCTATAGTCAAGCTGACTCTTAATTTAGGATCTTGAATGTATGATTGAGCTTCTAATATGCAAGGCATACTTCATGATAGTTGTAATTATTATTTTTTTCTGAATGTAGTTTATCCCAAATATTATTTAATGCACCTTTCTGTTTTCAGCAGACCATAGCTTTATCTTATTTGGAATTTTTTTATGCTTGCATAAAACCTCTTCTTCCTCACCCCTGCTCCCTGAAACCTCATTTGGATGGTTACAAGTTTTGTGTAAGCTTTACTCTGAGCTAATTGCATTGATGTCTGTCACTGTTCTGCATTTCAATGATAAAGAGCATGTACAGCATAAATATTTAAAGCTTTTTTGCATAAAAAGGTATTTGGTGCTGTAAGTTATTTCCATATTCATGTCTACACTAAATACTTCCTTGAAAGGAGACTGAGAAATTAAAGAATATGCACATTGCATGTTTACAATCTCTTTCAATAGCAGCTTAAATGATTGCTACTGAAAGACTTAGAAGTGCTTTTTCATTATTTGTACAGTGTGCCCTTTTTCTCTCTCTTCCCAAATGTACACTGAAATAATTGAAAACAGTCTTGCCCCCACCCCATCAATAAAGTTGACCTTCATTAGAAGTGTATGTTCTGGTCCTTCCTAGGGTGTTCTGTAAGAAAGTATTTCCCTTATAAGCAAAAAAATCAAGAAGGGAAACTTGTGAAAACTGTTTTTTGACTTGGAGTGTCTAATGTAATATTCAGGATGACACAGGCTTAACGGATACGGCTGGTGTGATAGCTGAGCTACCAATATAGTGCAATGTTGGAAAGGTTATCATGAATTTGGGATATACAAGTGAGATACTTTAAAAGAAACACAAGTATTGGTAATCACCCATGAATATCCAGGGGGGAAGGGGAATTAAACCTTAATAACAGAAAAATCCCTACTTAACTTGAAGATTTGAGAGCAAGTTCAGATGGGAGTTTACAGCTACTTTTTGTAGGACCCCTAGGAATTAGGCGGCTTCTTTTAACACTTCTACAAATTGGATTGTAAAAAAACCGAGTATTTCTAATGATGGAGTTTGATAGAGCTTTTTGAAGGGACTAACTGTCAGAACAGGGAATTATGGAAGAAGGGAAATTAAAACAAGGTGGCAGGTGGAGGGTGTAAAGAGTGATTTGGTTGTTGTTTGTACTACATTTGTACTCTATTAACTCAGACTTAAGTGCTTCTGCTAGGTAACTCCTGGAAACCAGAAATGATTCCTCTCTCTCCTTTTAGTACATAACTTGCCTCCTAGGGTTTGTAATAGAACTATAATTTGCTTGCTTGTTGATTTCTTTTTTTAATTATTTTTTTTAAATCTATTGGAGCCTAAGCACAAATAAAGAATGAAATTGGGGTGCATCAGTACATCCCAAGGCTGATCTCTGGCTTTGTTTGTTTTCTCTCTCATCAGGGAAAGACATGACATATTTCCTAGCACTTCTTAGGAGTTTCAGTAAATAAGTTCTTAATGACTGAAAAATATGTAATACTCTGATCTTGTATGATGAAGTGCTTTAGAATGGCTGGTGAAAGGGACTACAACTAGTGTCTAATGGTCTCCTGTATGTCACTATGGGCTCTGTAGCCATCAACTTTTTTAAAAAGACCTCATGGATCTAACTATATTACCCTTCCAAACCATGCATTCAAATCTTCATTCCCAGCTGCTGAAGCAAGAAGGCATGTTACTGCATTATTTCTGTGGGAGGTGTGTAATCAGCACAACCCCTCCCTGCTCCCCTCCCACCTGCATTTGAATTGATGATCCTGAGAATGATTAGATGAAAAAGCAAAAGAAAGAGAAAAAGCTGAGTAGATTTTAGTCCCTATGACTTTGCCACACTGGAGTCCAGTCCTAGCAGCTGTGTGCATCTACTTTGTGTATACAAATTATGTACATATACAATATATCAACAAGCCATTTACAATGGAATAGTGATGCTGAATTTGGTTTCCCACTGTAGTCCACAGGAAATATATGCAGGCATATATGGATCAGACTGAGTTTGTCAGATGTTTTGCTAGTATATATTTTCTCTGTGCAGAAGAAGAATTTTAAAGGAAGAACAAGATTTACCTAGTCTTATGGGTTGACCTTAAGACTCACTAACCTGGATCCTGTCTTTCATGTTCAATAGATGCTATGCTTACATTGAATGTACATAAAGTACATTGATCTTGCCTGCTTCAAGTGCCAGATATATTTGATAAAGTTCATGGTTAGTTACATCTAGCAAATGAAAATGGGAAAAACTATAGTGAAGTTTCTGTTAATGAGTCTCCATGCTTAACTTGCTATTAAAATATATTCTTCAGGATTAGCAGTCTACTTCTATACTGTACTCACCCCTCTCAAAATTACTTGATCACTGAGGTGTGTGCTATTTAATATCTCCAACTGCCAAAATTCACTCAATATCTATCCCATCATATATCAAGTTTCAGCAAAATTGAGCAGTTAACCAATAAGAATGCTGAGGTGGTGTTAATTTTCTTCAGAAAAGGTTGGTAATAAAGGGAAATGACTTCATTCTAGATCCCTTATTTAAATAAGGGTATGCTAGCTCCAGTGACATGACTGTGAGGTTACCTCTCATCCAGCAGTGAAAGATAGAAATTACAGGCCTTATGATGTACAGGAAAGGATAATTTAGGGCCCATCAGCAATCCTATTGAACCTGATGATTATTTGCTGTTGACTTCAGTGAGAGTGAGATAAGGGGACCTGTGTAATTTATAGTGAGATTCTCAATGCATGCAGTTTCCTTTTATCTCTCATTGCAATTACATTGATCCAGACATTAGATTGTGGCACACTTTCCTTTATTAATGAGTAGCTGACCTCAGCAAAGATTTTTAGCCCATATTGACTTCAAAAATGCCATGTTATACAGCTTATAATGTGTCTGCACTATCTTATTCTTCTGCTAATGCTCTGGAGTATTAGACAAATTAGTAATAGTAACCTTTTTGCCCTGCGGTTCTCATCTGCTTAACACTATTGAATTTGGAAGGCAAAAAGACTATTATAAATTTAGAATTTGAAACAGCACTGTTTTTTTTTTAATAAGGTCTCCTCTTATTCATCACTGTACAATCCCTGGCTTAATTGTTATGATAGTCTTAATTTATTTGGATATACTACAGATCCTTAACAATGCCCCAAACACACCTTTCTATTTTGACTTGTTAATTGTTAGTGTTGTGCCATTACTCCTACTGGGTTTATAAACTGACCCTCTAAAAACAGTGGAAACTGCATATGGTGGCTAACTAACATGTAATTTTCTTCAAGACCTGTGTATTTTAAAGAAGGTTTTGTTTAGGGAAGTAACTTCAAACTGTTCTTCAGATTTAAGTACTGTGTGGAAAAGTTTGATTTGGATTGTTTCATTTTTCAGGATATTGATTTAAAGCTTTTATTAGGTTGACTAATAACATGGCACTAGTATCTGCATGAGACTTGAGTATAGGCCTTGATAAGAAAATTTGATTCCTGAAGCTTTAATTTAAAGCATTAAATAACATACTGTATTGCCACTGGCTGAAGCCTGTGTGTAAGAATGTTTCAATAAGACATTCCAATGTCCAGGACCTTAAAGGATAGAGGAGCTAGAACACAAAAGCTGGAGTATTCATACTGCTGTTTAAAACAAAGGTCTGAGTAGCCTCATCAAAGGCCTCAGCAGCACTTTGATATAATGCTCCTATTAAAATCCCTATGGCCTAGAATCTTGTAATTTTATATTAGTGTTCAAGTGGAACACATTAAAATTCCCTTCCTTAAAAATATTCTTTCCAAGTAGTTAGTAAACAATTTTGTGTTTGTTGTGTGAAGATCCAGGAATTATAGTGCATATCAAACAGTTCAGTGCATACCCCTTCAAACTGATCATAATAGAACATTTGCAGTTTTGACTAGAAAAATAATGGATTTAGATATTAAGTTTACAAATATGTATAAAGTGATGCTCTTTGACAGAAACAAATCAATCTGTTGTAAGTAATCACTAAATTATGATGTATAATTTTTTCCTCTACTTATTAATCTTTAAAATTACAACATTAACCATAGTAGTTGAAATTATTGGCTACCTTAATGTTCTGCCTGACCTTCCACACTTACTAAGAAAGGACAGTTGCTCAGTTTTTAATGAGCACTTTCCTGGCATGATACCTTTGGGAGTAAGAACTTGGAGGACATGTAAAGAGTAGTGCAGGATAGACAGGACTGTGTGTCCAAATTAATGTTAAATGATAGAAGCAGAAAACAAATTCAAATTGCAGTCAAGTGGAATTAATTGAAATTGGTTATCTGTGTGCCAGATGTCACATAGAGCATTTGGAAGCTGGGTAAATATATGACCCATTATGGTTAAAAAAGGTAGGATTGGTGTCTGCCAGCTGATAAATTCTTTTTCTTTTGGGGGAGCTCTATATTGTAGAACTTCTTTTTTGGGTTAAACTCCGTTAACTTGGGAAAAGCTGGGTTTGAGTGACGCATTTGAAAAGTGCTCTCAATTTGAAGGCTTCAGCCTTCCCCTCCATGCCTTCTGCCTGAGTTACATGGCTTTTCAAAATTTTTAGTTGAGATATGTAGGAAGGTAGTATAAGGTCAGGATCATCAACATCTGGCACAGACGCTGGAAAGAAATGGATTTGTTTTTTAAGATGACTGTAGCTCTGTCAGCATGTTTCTCCCTTATGTGTTCTAAGAATGCACTCTCATTCTGTGAGCTGTGAGGAACCGCAGCAAAGATGTTTCTGCCATGCTCTAGATTTGGTAAAAGTCAGGAGCCCCTCTCTGTCCTAGAAGCATGGCAGTGATAACTGACAGTATCTTTCTTCTCATAAGTCCTGCTGAATTTCTAGCAGTGTATTACTGTCTAAACTAAAAAGAGAAAAGCATGATCTGGTACAGCACCTTGATTTACTGCTGATCCCTGGTTTGGAAGAATGGATTGTTTCCTTAGTTAATTTTATTTTTTTCTCAATTAGGTCCTGACTTTAAGCACTTTAAAGGCAACCCTGCTATGATTTAACTCTACCTTTTATACTGTCATGGTGGTTTTAATCAATAAGGGTAATGCCTTCAATCTACTGTATACTGTCTAAAATTATCTCCTAGAGATCAGTTTAGTTACATTCATATAAAAAGTAGTTAAACAGCTGTGGTGAATCTTGTTATTACTGACACATAAGCTTTTCCAGGCCTCCCCTTCATGCGGAAAAGTAGCCAGCTTCTGGTTGGAGATTTTACATTCCAAATGTTTACTTAGCGTAAAATTCACTCATGTGAAGGATTGCTTGGGTGTGACAGATGGCATATTCTGCATGCTGTAAAAGCAATTTGGGGGCAGAATTAAATAAAAAAAAGCCAAAATCCCCCCCAAACACCACCCTTTTATTCCATTAAGTGATTGGCAGATTATTTCTGCCTACCTTTTTTTTTTCCTTAAGAAAATTTATGGGTTTCACACAGATCCTTGTACTTATTTTTATTCTTTTCTAAAGATACTAATGCTCGTCATTTTGTGGTTTTCCCTATTGTTGTGCATTGTGTGCATTTCTGCTTAAATTTCACTTAGTTTGTGCACATTCTAAGTAACCTCTCAGGCCGTGTCTAGATTAAACACATCAGGCCAGAGGGAGTCAGAGCAAGTAGATCTGAAGTTCTAAATGCTGTTGTAGAAACAGCAGTTCAAAGAGATCTGGTGGGGTTGCTTAGTCCATCACATGTGCAATATAGGACATGCTATGCTTATTCATGTCAAATAATTTCCTAATTTGTTCTTAAATATGGGAGCAATGGAGATTTCAGGCTGCTTGAAGGGAATTTATTCCATTGCTTTGCAATTCTTGCTGGTTTTTTTTCCTATTTGCAAACATATATATTGCTAGCTTCTTTTCTATAAGGTGTAAGAAATAAAGATTATTTTTTTTTCTTTAAAGCAGCCTTATGAACTCAATGCATATTATTTACAGATGGCAATAGCTAAAGACTTGATGATTAGGGAGACTTGATCTGAATTCTTCAGATCCCCTCCATGCTAACAGGATTCATGTAGCATTCAGACACAATGTTTTTGTGACAGCATGTTAAAATTGATCAATTCAGACTTAGAACAAAGTTTTAGTTTAGGACTTCAAAGTGTCAAGACCATTTATTAAGCATGTGTATGTACAGTATCAGTAATACCATTTGTTAGACCGACGGTGTGGTTGACAGGAAATAGTAGTGTGTTGTTCCACAAGCTGTCTTCATGTTTGAAATAAAAGCTGCAAACTTCAAAGCTAAATGAAAAATAAGAACTCTTTTTGGTCTGATTGGTTAATATTTCTAACTAAACTACCTGAGAGAAGAAGCTATTGCTACCTATGAAGCAGAAGGACCACCTTGGTGTGAAAAGGTATTTCAATGTGGTTTCCTTCTCTTGTGGGAAATACAAGGAAAGGTAATTTGTGGCTTGTGGAATATGAACAAGTTACTGTGAAAGAGATAGTTTAAGGAATGAAAATGTGAGCAAACTTAGCGCACACATTTTGAGCTTTAACTTTCAAGTTTATACTTTTTGTTGTATCTGAAGAAGCCAGGTAAGCCTCAGTTACTTTTTTTCTAAATAAACAGCTGATTTAATAAGATTAATTTTAGTCTCTAACTCTGTGTGTCTTATCTGCTTAGACTGTTGGAGCTATAGTAGCACTGCCCTTGGAAGTATTTAGACTTTTGTCTGTGCTAAATTAGCAATTCTTTTGAGGAAAGTAACCATTTATCTAATGTGGTTTTTTTGCTAGTACATAATCCTAGACAATGTCACCTAATAGTAGCTCAGTTGTTCATTTTTTACATTATACCCTCCTGCAAGACTTCATATATGTGATAGTGTAGACGCTTTCCTCAAATCAGCTGGTGGCATCTCCACCACATGCTTCCATGAAGTACATACCTGTTTGAAAGTATTGATTTGTCCTTTTATTCTGTAGGAGATGACTGCATACACATGCTTGTGTGAGGCACTAAGTGTATTTCAGTGTATTGTTTATAGTTGCCCTGTTGTGAAACTAGGTTGACAAGTCTCAATAAATGAGTGTTCAATGACATTGCAGCTCTACCATTAGACTCCTAAACAGATGTGTATATATGTCATAATTTATATAGGGTGCTATTTTAAATAGTTAATTTGTGATTAGAAGACATTAATAATAAATAGTATTTCCCAAGAGGGTGCACAGGTCATTAGTTAAGTCATGACTATAGCTTATACTCATAAATCACTAACTCCTACAGCCCTTCTTTCTAATGTATATGCAGCATACTATTTTTGAGAATAACAAAGACTTAAAGCATCTGCTGATCTATTAACTTTTTATAAATGACCCCTTAACCCAAACAAAGCCTGATAAATCATCCTTCAAAGGGTTGTTTTTTGTTATTACAATTTCTTATTTTCTGAACATACATTTTGCTGAATGGTGGTAAAGGAGTGTTGAATCATTTGCCTCAACCTTGTGGGCCTATTGCAGACTTGGGAATATAATGACTTGCATCAGTCTTAGGAGAGTGTTTTGCTATCACTTTCATTGTTCTTTTTCGTAACTTGGCTAGTTTTTATTGGCGATGAAATATATTTCTAGAATTGAAATGCCTTTAAGGCAGATTTCTTCTTTACTCAGAATATTTTGGTTTAAAATAGAGATAACATACAAGCTTTTATTGTTGATATCCAAAGCAGACTGCATGCATGGTTTTTGTAACTAAGAAAAAAAAAATCCTACCAATCTTAAACACTGAAACTGAAGTTGCATAAATAAACACTGATGTATTACAAAGATATCCGGTCTCGTACTTAAATCTGTCTTTTGCCAGCTGAGAAGAATGAGGGATATTTCACTGAATGTCATGCTTTATAGCAGCTAATTCACTAAAAAAGTCATGATACAGAAATCTCAACAATTTGATTGTGTTGCTTTGCTTTGACTCTTGATTGAGACCACAGTGCAAACACTCAGAGTAAACATCACCTACTTCTACTTAGGTAAAATGAAACAGTTGTCTTTCTTGAATAAATTATCACTGGAAAAATAAAAACATTATTGCTGAGTATTGCTGCAGATGTTCTTGGTAGTTATACCAGTGACAAAGGTGCATTTCAAAGGAAATTTATAAGATGTAGTTGTATTACTTCTTGTTTGGAGGACTGTAGATATCCATAGTTTTCTTTGTGTAAATACCAACCTCTTGTTGAATGTTACCCATCCACTTGTTAAAAACGCTTTCCATTTCCCTTACAGAAGTATGTTTCTTCAGGTAAGGTTGTTTCCCTTGTAGTCATCAGATCCCCTGGTTCTGCTCTGTTCTTGAGTTGCTGTCTATAGACATCTTTATCCTTTTGTTGATACAAAGGCACAAGGTCAGCCTTCAGGAAATAAGGGGAAAAAAAGAAAAAACCCATGTAGTAAACTGATTAAAAACAAATCTAAGATATCTGATGGCTTGAAGTAAGAATAAAAATTGCTTGTATATATCAAGGATCTAAATATGATGATGCCTTGAAATTGTACATTTATTTTCTCTGTGATATTGTAGGATTGTGTAGACTAGCCTAGCAATACATGTTGGGATCCTATTCATGTTCTAAGTTCAGTGGCTTCTACACAGTTAAATGGGGAATAATTTGATTTATTTTTCAAAAGAATGTAGCTTTCTGAGACTGTTGAGTCATTCATAGTGGATGTTAGTGGGAAAGGGGAAGCTTACAGTTAGAGAATGGCAAGGGAAAGGCAGGGAGTCACATTGAGCAAGGAAATACTTGTGCTTCTGGGAAAAGACAGACAAATGTGCAGTTTTATCTCTTCAAGCTAAGCTCTTGGGAACAAGTATCACTGTAAAGCCAAGGAGTTATGGCAAAGATAATAAACAGACACTGACTACATCTGACTTCTGCACTCCATAGCAATGCTGCTTTTTTTTTTTAAGGTGGAATAGACTGTTACATGGCCACACAACTTGGGGGTATGAGGGTGTGTGTTAAGTGTGATTGTGTGGGGATGTCAGTGTTATGTGGGTTCTTATCACATGTTAAGATTTGGCAAAGACAAGGAAGCAATGGTGTAGAAGGACACCTGTGTTTCCGATGGTGATACAGTTGGGATATCAGCTGCACTGATTTGTGGGAGAGTTAGAATTTGAAGACATCCTGATACAGGCCTAAAAGGTGAGGGATTATTAGGTTTTAGCTTAATTTATCTACAGTGTCTTTAAGGCAACTGTAGATTTAATTGAATTTGGGATGCTGCAAATTCTATCTATCTGTGGATGGGGTCCCTTGTAGAAAGGATCTCAGGATGATCTGGATAACTGTCATTTGCTGTATGACAGTTCTGTGAGGACATATGGCACAGGAAAGAGGTGCTGTGCTACCACAATAGTAGTCTCAAAGCTTTTCTAGCAGGAAAGTAATATTCAAAGTTAATAAATCTATTCTTAAAGACAGTCTTGAAGTTGTTTCTACAAGGGAGTCCAACCGTGCTACTACATCCTGATACTGGCTGTCAAACCCTTAGAGCTGCTCAGTCACAAGACTTCTCCAAACTAAACTGTGAACTGATACTGTCTGCCTGAGTGGCTTTAGGGCTTTAGTGTCTTTAATAGCTTCTGCTAGAAGGAGAAGCTACCTTTGTACACGCAAAAACCTGATTTGAAATTTCTGTGTAGAACAGTGGCCTGCTATGTAGTAGCTGAAGTTCAGTTATGAGGTAAATAAACTAGTACTTTAGTTTATAGTATGAACTAAAATGTGAAGAGATTTTTAATCTTTCTTCTTTCCTGAAACTTGAAGGCATAACATAAGGCACTGGATAATGTGAAAGTTACAGCTCCTCAAGGAAGTTCAGTGTTAATTTTATTCCTTTAAGTCTCAAGTTAAATTGTTATTACTAATAATATACTATAATATAATTAATATATGCAATATAGGTATTATGATAATATATATAATAATACCTGGGTAATAAAATATTAAATCTTAGCAATAATGAAGTAGAATATGTACTAAAAAGTTTTGGTTATAATTTGTGAAACTGCCTTTACCCCTTTGGGAATTGTTTTCACACAAGTGGTCAAAGATTTGCTATCTTTGTCAATGCTGAGCACTGGTCTACATTTAGACACTAATCCCAAAATCTACTAATACCGATAAATTTGTGTGAACCAGGATACTGTCATTTTGAGAGATGGTACAATACTTATAGCCATGTTCAAGATGATGTAGAGCACAGCGCAGAACAGAGCTAGTGAATCAAATACAATTTCTGCCCTTGAGTTCAGAGATCACTATGTGGCATGCTATAGAGCTGCTTCTGATTCAACAAGCCAAAGTCCTATTTTTAGCATCTGAGATTAAAACACTTGTTTCAGTGCTCAGTTATTTCAAGACTGAAGAAATTAGCTTTCTGATTGAGAACTCTGAGCTGAGACCCTATTCTAGTTTTGAAGTTACTAGTTATAGGTTACCTTAAGTGCAATGTTTTGAGTTTAGGAGTCCTGTTCTGAGCACTTGGGAAATTCCTCAGCTGGTATATTGCCATACTTTGCATCTCTAAGTAATCTCAGTAGTATATAATGTACCATGTGCATGGCGCATATTTCAGTATCTTGTATTTTTTAAAGGAAAATATATGTGCATCGCCAGATTTGTGTGTACTCAACTATGATACATTCATTTTTGAACAGTAGTATCTGAAGCATGTTCCTAGCAAACCCTGCATAGTGAGCTGAAAAGTGGCCCAAGGGCAAAGAGCTGAGATATAATATCAGCGTGCTTGTGTTCAGACATTTAACAGATGAGTAATGAGTGATTTAAAGGCTTTTTGTATTTCTCTGCTGAAAGATTGGAGTAGAAGGGAGCGGAGGGAGCACAGGCAACCCAAGTGTAGGTTCCCTAATCTCTGGAGAGTACACAAACTTCTTAGTAGTGAATTTAGAAAGATTCAAGTTCATTTGCTACACTAGCTGGTTGACTTTTTTTTATGACACCTCAAGTCATCTGTGACTCTGTGTTCCTGTCCATCTCTGGAAAGTAAGGATACTGCTAACACAGAGCCTTTGAAGGCTGCTGAATGAACAGGTCATACACTGATGAGTCTCTCACTAAAGCAGAGAGAACACATCTGATCATGCAGTTTGGTGTTGCAAAGACTATGTTCTCAAAGATCCTTTCCCCAGAAAGCACATCAGAGAATGTGTATCTAATTCTGTCTACCAATGCTGAACTGCCTTTTTTGCACTGTTAAATATTAACAGACTGACTTATCCTAGGATGGCTTACCGCTGTTTATGCACACGTAACGTAGGTAATGGTACCTTGGAATAGAAAGCTATGTATTCCTGTCAGCCTTTTGCTAACAGTGCTGCAGTAAAATGAATGACTTCAGTTCCCTGTTCCAGAAAGGTCATGCAAACTAATAGTTTTTACTGAGCTGATTTGATCTGCATTGTATGAACTCTTTTGAGGAAGCTTGGTCATGCTGAACAGTACGACAGGGTAGCAAGTGGTTTTATGTTAAAATTGCCATCTGCCTGTTGTAATAAAAAAACCCTCACTTTGTTGTGATGACAATGGCCAGCAGCTCTCCTGGTTTTTGCTGTCATTTCCAACCTTCATTCTCTTTAACTCTTGAGTATAAATCATCTTTAATGCTCACTAACTACAGCACATGTCAGGATATATAAAATGCTGATTATTAAATTGCTTTCTGTAGTCCCATTCTGCATGAAAGGCTACTGTGTGCTGCTTTCAGTTTAGTAAAATATTTTCCTTTCAACAGGAAATTATTTGCTTTTTTGTGTAGAGAGAAGATGAGATTACTTTGTTTTTATGTAATATTGTGTTCATCTGGGACATTCTGTATCTCATTGAATTTTGTGTAGCACAATATTTGATGGAAAGAAAATAAATCGGCTTCAAATTATTAGTCTAAGATAGTGCTAAGAATGGAAAGTGGAGTTTTCTGCTTTGTGTAAGGTATTGCTATGTGAGCATTTTTTTTTTTTTGGTCTTGGTTTGATTTTGCTTGTTTCAGGCTCTCGTTACAAGTTCTGCAGCAGCAGTCTTAGCTTCCTCCTGTTCCATATCCTTCCAGTAAAAGCTTTTCAACTAGGGGGTGATGAAATGTAGGCACTGGGTAGGAACTAGCTTGTAAGCCATATATAAACTATTGTGCTTTTCCACACTGTTATTTGTATTGTGCTATTTATTTTTCTTGGTCCTCCCTACACTACTCCTTATTACAAACCTCTCTTCCTCTTTCTTTGCTCCATCAGGAGCTTGCACCTGCGTAAAATCACTGCATCATGCATACTTTCAGTGCAGGATTTCGTTTGTTTTATAAGAAAACTGGCAGAATTCAGCATGACTCACTGTGTCCAACACCTTCTACAATTTAATCAGTTTTCCTCTATTTGCCTTTTTTTTTTTCCCTCTCTGATCTTTCTTTACCTTTCCCTCACCCTTGTTTTGCTTGTCTGTCTTCATTTACAACTGCAAATCTGCTTTACTGCTTTACTACTTTACTCTTGAAACAACAACAAAAAAAGTGCTTATCTTGCTTACTTTCAAAATGAAAGTTCTGTCTTAGCCCTAAATGTTGTTCTTTAACCATTTTCAGTAGTGTTCAAGTTGAAGCTGCAACACATTCTGGTTTTGCATGGAATGCTTACTGCACCTTCCCGACAGCATCTTGAAACTTTTGCTTCACCGTGCTTTTTCTGGCATTTATCACTTTATAGGATAGAGCTAAGCAGGAGCTTTCTATCCAGGCTTTGGCATTTAGTCCATAAGTTTTGTCTTCAGTGCCTCGCTCATCCTCTACAGACATGCTCAAGGTGTTCTCCTCTGCCAACCAGAACGGACCTGCAAACTCTGTAAACTGCTTACAAAACATAGATCTGTTCAGCCAAAATTCTTAGCAGGTTCTTGCCTTTTCATTTCATGCAGCATCTTGGTTTCTAGGCTTGACACTTTTATGCATGTGACAGTGTATTCTGTGGCTGATTTTTGACTGTGTTGCCACTTACTCTGCTGTTCCACAGTGTCTTTTGTTGTACTAAGTGCACAGGACTTGCCTTTATTTTCAAGACTTGAGAGTTAGATCAGTAGGTCCCTATATCATATGTATTATAGTACCTGGGTAGTTATTAACAGAGGTAGAAATACTTGTGTATTAGTAGTCTGAATGGTGCAGAGGGTATATTCTAGTACATATTTGAAGAGAAATACAGAATTGGAACTTATTCCCAGTCCAAAGCATTTAAAGGCAATTCTACTTTGAATTGCTGTGTCCTTTTAGCACATTGACCTGTATTGCACTACATCATACCAGTTATGCTGATTCTAGACTGTAGCTGTCTGCATGTAAATGTTTTAAAGGTGGGAAAATAAAAAGTATGTGGTTTTAGTGTGCTCATCCTTATATCTGGCCTCAGTATAGCTCTCACTGTTTAATGATGGCTCTGTGTCTTACCAGAATCCTAACCAAGAAGCCAGGTCAATCAGGTCAGTTGTGATTTACTTTTTTGCAGTTCCTATTTATAACTTTTACTGCTTTTTTTTTTAACCTGTAAGTTCATTTCATGTTTCTTCTGTTATATTTTTTAGCTTTCCACATGCTCCAAATGCTTCCAAATATTTTCAAATGCCCCATAATTTAATTTAACAAAAGAATACTTTTAGTGATAAGATTAATGATGCAACAGTCATTCTTATGCCTCAACCCTTAGGGGCAGTGGCTGTAGAGACACCAGAACAGCACTAATGGAACTTAACTGAAACAACTCAGTTGGCAAGACTGAGAAACAAGTTATATTTAAAGAAAGCTTGCAACCAATGTGAATTATGATGCCGTGCCTGTAATATCCTGCAACCTAACTTAAAATTTTCAATGGAAAGGACATAATTGAGATCAGGAATACTCTAACATCACAAATCGATATCATTATATCTTGTGATTGAAAATCTGGCTATGAGGTCTGAGGTTTATTCTCCTTCTTTCCCACTTCTCCCCTTACGGCTGAAAACATCTTTTTAGCATTTTCTCTTTCTAAATTTTTTGTTTTCATGCATTGGATGGCAAGTGGAGAGACACTGCTGAATTAGAGCACTGAGAAAAGCTATTTCTCAACACAGACTAAAGTGAGATTATTGCTGCAGGTGTCACCTTTTTTTTTTTTTAATAAAGGTCTTTATTCCAAAATCATTTTTCTCTGCAACTTCCATCTCATGCAAATATTGTCAGCAACTGAATGGGTAGGCATCTTCCATTGACTGAATCTCCCATTGAGCGATGTGGGGGCTTAGGGGTGTCACAATTAAACTCTCAAACTTGATAGAAGTTGACTTTCTCTTTTCTCACACGACCATTCAGTAGTTTGTGTGAACTTGCAGCAGCATGAGTGTTCGTGAAGTTGCTTAAGTGGACCAGATACCAAATGCAGCTTAAAACTACCCTGGAAAAATGCTTTGCTTCTAACCTGGATCAGTTTGTCCCATCACTGTGTAAATGCTTGTGCTGACATGGAGTGGGTGTAGCAGAGACAGGTATCTTTGACAATGCTTCTTTTGATAGCAGCTTCACCTGTTCATTGAAGTATGAATAAGGCAAGGAGTTCTCTTTTTAAATCAAAACTGTTATAACTTGCTATGAGAATGCAAGTAATGCTGCTGCCTTAACTGTTGTTAAATAAGTGTATTTGCAGAGGAATGTACTGTGGTGAAATTGAAGTTTCTTTGAAGAGCTAGGTCACCAATGACTTCTTAGAAAGGAAATAATTAAGTTTCATGTTAATTTGGTAAACCATAACCTTTCATGCCATCTCAAGCTCTTTTTAAGTCTTGCTGTGTGTTTTAATTCTTCTTTGCCCCTAAAACAACAGAGACAAATAATAAGTAACTGTTAGCCACTGGATCTCTCTGCTCATATTTTGGACTTTAGATCAGTTACTGCTCACATTCATTTACTACTGATAAATCTTCATTAACCTCAACAGCATGCTGAAAGTTGATCCTGATACCCTGAAGAATGCAGGTGTACCTTTATCTTCTGTCTGCCTCACTCTGCCCCTTTCCTCCCTTCCCCATTACCAATAAAGCTCACAAGGCTGTCAGTATGTGCATATTACCTCTACACTTTGAAATCCTGAAGTAGGAATTTCTGTTATTGAGACCTTTTTCTCAACATTGATATTGTTGGGAGTGTCTGCAGTGTTTTCCTTTTGTAGCAACTGAAAATTAAAGTTCAGTGAAGAGCTCTGAAAGCACTAAGGGGGTTATTCTTTGAGGTCTTTATATGCCCCAGGCTTGATTTATCTTGTTTGCACCATTCTAACTGAGAATAACACTGACAGAGTGAGAAAAGAATCAGGCCAGAAGATGTTAATTTACATTTTCAGCTTCAGAGCAAAACACAAATGTGCTCTTCCAGGCAAATGTTAATGAGCTTTTGGTCTTTAAAAATGTAAATAATTTATGGATATTCTACTGCATTTGCCATGTTTCAGATGTCTAAACATTAACAATTCTGCAGTATAAAATAATTCAAAGCAGTGAAAATGGATGTAGCTGTAAACAAAATGTGTATTTTGACTGTAAAATATTAATTAAAATAGTATTACTAAGAATCAAATATAAATCAAAACACGAAAGAAGATTCTCACTTCAAATTTAATTAAAAATGGCAACTTCAGGTGACAGACTTTGCTTACCTCTAACTTTCTGCTAAATGTTTTCAGTTGTCATTAATATTAAGAGATATAATGGACAGCAGAATTCTGTATTGTTTCTAGTGAAATGTCGTTGCCCTGAACAACTCTGTGCAATTACCATCTAAAATTATAAGCCTTTGTGGCATTTCAGTGTTTTACTTTTTATAAGAACAAGAGAATAAAGGCTGTTTATTCTTTAGATGCAGTACTCTTATTTAAAAGGGTTAAAAAAAATGGAGAAAACCCATCTCATTTAACTAATATATAAATAAAATCTGGCTCTTCACCACTCTGAAATTGGACTTGTACCTGCTGTTATGTGCCAGGGTGAGTAAGGGTGATGGGTAGCTCTGAGTCTTTTCCAGCTCTCTCTAAATTGTTAGAGTGCAGCAAATATTACAGCATTAAACCCTTTATCAAGTTTGGATTTTGTTTTTTATTACTATTATATCCAGAACAGTTAGTGCATTATTTATAAGTATCTGCTCATTTCAAACATGTTATATAGCATTGACACTTTATTCATGTGAATTCCCATGCTGTTTTATTATGATTTTAAGCACCTTTTTCTAGTATATACAATATAAATTTAGCATTGTAGAGTGCAATTGCTAATTTTTCATCTTTTTCAACCAAATTATTTGACCTTTCTACTTGCTTATGTCCATCAAATAGACTTTCTTACAGTAGTAATCTGATACTCACGGCACATCAGTACAGTAGTGCAAGGATGGAGAGTGTCAGATTCTGGAATCCTGGAGTCAAAATGTGAAAGAAACTGACTGTAGGGTTGCCTAGAAAAACTGGCTTATAGTCTGGGTTTAGATTGTGGGTTCTGTTTTTTTCCCCCACTAAAGCTAAAGATTACCCCCCTCCCTTGTAGTCAGGCCCATAGTATTTTGTGTGTTGGAGACTTTTTTCCTTTTCTTGTTCATATTGGCTAATGCTCACAACTGAAGAAGCATAGAGGGGATAGTAGGCAGTGTAAGAAAGGTAAGTCATTTAACTGGGTGTTGCTGGAAGTCCTGCTGTTTCTGTTTGCCTCTTGCACAGGTAAATAATACAGCTGGGGTATGTTACAGATTTACAATTTTGTGAGAGGTATTTCTGAATTAAAACTGACTATAATAAATTTGGTGTACATATATATAAAAGTGTCTTAAACCTCGTTGAAGATTAGAGATTGTAAATGCGCAAACTAGGAGGAACCTTTCATTGCACCAAAATTGTGGCTTTGGTTTAATACTCTTGCTCTTTGGTGGTGTCCTCTGGCAGATATCTATCTAATGAACCATTATTTGTTCAAAAAAGGCTCAGCTGACCTTAAATTATACACCCAGGACTTAATGGATTTAAACTTAATCCTGGTTTTACTGTAGAATGAAAGTTTCACAATCCCAAATTTGGAAGATATTTTCTCTTAAAAATAGTGTTTAAAATGTGAGTAAAAAACCTCTTGTTAGAAAGTAGTGTTTTCTAAAGGTTGTAGATGGAATTTAGATTTGGGGTTTTTCTGCAATCAGATATTGTTAAATTATTCAGAGTGATTGATAGCTTCAGACAGAAATATACCTTTTTGTTCCTGATTCTTCAGTAATGAGTCTGTGTGCTACTCAGCCAGTTTTTTACTTGGATTTATTCCACTTGATGCAAGTTCCTTAATCTAAATGTGATACGATATTGATTATACCTGTAAACATATCCAGGGAAGAAATAAGTATGTTCAGCAAGAGTTACCTTTAATACAGCTGTGCTGAAGGGGCTTAATAATGTTTTATCTTAGAACTAATTCTAATTAATTTCAAAGTTTTTTCCAAAACCATCCTGTTTCTTCAGGAAAAGGAATAAGGGTTTGCTTGCAGTTTTTTTGAGTTTGGGAGGAAATATCTATTTCTAAAAGCTTTCAATTTTTTTTTGTGAATCAGTACATTTTACAGGGTTTCTTGTTTTCAACACCCATTCCTTTGTTAGTAACCTTTTGAGAAGAATTTACAAGAAAATTCTGCAATAATGTGAATTTTTATTCTGTGTTGTAGAAGTATGTTGTTTCCCTACTGTCTGAAACTTGTATAAACTATGAAACTACAGTTTCATGTTTTATAGAGGTTCATAATATGAGCCTCTTAGGTCCTCAAGTAGCATTGCAGTCAGCCTGCCAATTCATGTCATACATATTGCTTTATCATTTATTGAGGTCAAAAAACCCCGATACTGTAATAAATCATGGATTTCTATAGATGTGTAAACAGTACTGTGGGTGTCTGGAAGTATGGGGTGCCAGTACCCACAGCTTCTTATGGCTTGCATGTCCTCCAGCATAGGATTGTAGCTAAATGAAATAGTTATGTCTGAAATACAAATCACAACAGTGACTGGGTGGTAAACCTTTTTTAAAGAGGCCTAATTCCTTACTTTAGGGGTCTTGTATCCACATTTTGAATAATTTGAAACATAGCTTGCAAGGGAACATTCAGTGTATGTACTGTGTGGAGTAAGCAGCTGCTATGAATGCTTAAACCACTTCTGATTCATTGCCCTTCTGATATGTTTTAGGGAAGATGGCAGCCTCACTGTAATTTTTGTTTTGGTGATGCACATCTCATGCATTATTTTTTCCTGTATGTTTTTTCCTGTTTCCTCATCTGCCAATGTTTGTTGAAACAGACATAGCTGATCAAAAATATTTGGGATTCAGTTGCTTGTGAGCATTAGCACCTTCCCAGCTTTTTGTGGATGCAAAACTGTGGCCTTAGAACAACAGGAAATTGTGTCCCTGCTGATTATTTTTGAGGATTTTTTTTTAGAGAAATCTAATGGCCTTTTGTAGTTTCTTCTTTTCTCTTTCTTCTACAAGTTCTCAGCTTAAGTTCTATCTTTGAAAACAAATTTTGTCCCCAGAGCAAACACAACATTGCTAGTACGCAAGCCTGTCTGTGGTACCTTGTGAGGATGCAATAACCCAGGGGGAGGGGTCCTGGCTGCAGTTTTGGTTATCTTAGGTTTACTATGGGCTCTGACTGCCTGTCACAGAAGTCTGCCAAGCAAGCCCTGATACTACACAGGGTTAAATGGACCAAAATTATCTTGTAATTGTAAGGATCTAGTTGCCTGGCATCATGACCCATAGTGTGGACTGTGGTCTTCAGTTTCTTACAGGTTAGATCTTTCATTCCCTTAAAGGCAGTTTTGTAATAACAAAATATCTGAAGATTGAAATAGCTCAAATTATTTCATACAAGCACTCGTAAATCACTGATTTTTCACTATGTATTAAACATTCACTGCTTCAATTTCATTTGCTGGTTAACAAGCATTCTGCTGAAGATTCCCTACCCCTGCAGGCGCATTAAGAACCATGTAAGAACAGAGAATATATCTTTTGTGGAGTGAAATGGTAAAATTGGATAGTTTCTTTTAAAAGAAGTCAGGTTTATATATATGTCAGTATTATATCTGTTTATATAGACATATGAGATGACAGTCTTTTTGGGAGTGGCTATTAATCAAGGTCATGTTAAACAAAACCAGTTTGAAACGAGAATACTAAAAAAGCCAATGCTATTCTATCAGGGCTGCCCTTCCTATATGCTCCTGCCTCTCCGATGGCTGCATTGAATGCACCAGAAATGTGATGAAACAACTTAATTCCGTGTGGGTTTGGAAGAATTTGAGATAAGTAAAATTTCCTGTTTATAAAATTCTGGAGCTTGATTTTCTTGGTTCTATTTATGTCCATATAACTAAACAATTATCCAGGGTAATGCAGTAACTGCTTCAGACATTAAGCCCATTTAAAATGATGGTTTTTCCTGGTTGTTTTTAACTTAGCTGCTTACAAGAAAGTTTGAGGGGCTTAGTTCTGACTTTAGTCTACACTTGGATGGCATTATGAAGTTTTATGAATAATGATATCAAGCTAATATAAATCAATTAAATTTTCATATGGAGAGGATAAAGGATGTCTTGGTCTCTGGCATTTTACAGGAACATTAAACAAGCTTCACCTCAGTGAATTTTAAGACATTAATTCTGTGTAGGATTTGCTATGTTTATAAAAGTGTGTGTGGTGAAACTTAGCTTTGGGACCCATTTTCCTTTTTTAAAAAAGTAGCTCTCAGCCTGAAAAATCAGTACAAAGTTCCTGTTTCCTTTTTCAGACATAGAACATTTATACTTAGCTGTGCCAAATCCTGAAGCAAGTCACATGTACCTACAAACAAAAATACAGATCATAGAATTGTAGAATCATAAAATAGTTTGGGTTGGAAAGGACCTTAAGGTCATCCAGTTCCAACCCCCCTGCAATGGGCAGGAGCACCTCACACTAAACCATGTCACCCAAAATATGTTATGTTTTAAAAAATACATGTTGGCTGCTAGATGCCATTAAATTAATGACAGTCTCTTAAGACACTGTAGATGTCTCAGAATTTACTTTTATCAGAGCCTCATTGTTACTTACCTCAAATATTCAACCTTTTATCCTTAGTATTTTTTAAAGGCTTTCCCAATAAATAAAATGTTTATAATGCAAGCTGATGGTTACGCTGCAAAATTACAAAACAATAAGATAACAGCAGGGAGTGATTTATCTAGTTGATAAAATAAAGATTGGCCACATTCTTCATGTGGGGTCAGAGAAAATGTTCAGCAAGTATCTTGCCTCGCAGTCAATTCCACAAGAGGCATCCTAAAATTCCTCATTACAATGGAATAAATCACAGCCTCAGCTTTCTCTTACTCTGAATGGGTACTGCTGCTTCATATATTTATGCAGTTTGTCTTCCATAACCAAAGCTTGCTTCTATCAATTGGTGATAATGACCCCATTGGGAAATGATTGTAGTTCTCACAACATGCATGGTTGATGTGTAGCAGAGGATAATTGTGTTGGTTTAGGCTGTTTCCGTACCCCTGAAATTAACAGCAGACTGCCAGTCCTGTCTAACAGACTTTTACTTCTACATTTTCTTCCTATCAATGCTTTTGGTTCTCCACAGCACATCAACATATCACTTCAAAAAGCAAGTTACCTGCTGGCTTTCTACACTGCCCCTTTCCTCTTGCTTGAAGGTGATTGTGGTGGTTAAGGTGGTGGCTTGGTCAAGGTTATTGGCCTTGCCTTGGCCAGAGGTTCCTTCCAACCCTAATGATTCTGTGATTAATACAGCAGCAGCTACAAATTAATTCAATTAAATTCAAGGCTTATTGCTAAAATAGCAGTTTAGTAATCTTTTACTTTTTTAATCATTTATCATGCCTTTGCTTTCAAAACAATGTTTAATCATGTCTTGTTTAGTAACTTTACAGGGGAAACTAAAGGTGGTAAAATCAATTTAAAAATTCAGAGAATTAGTAAGTTTTCCTGTTTTACTCTGAAAACAAGTATTTATGAAGAATTCTTATGATACTCCCAATGGAGGACAAAAAAAAGGCAGTAAGAAATAGAGATCATAACATGTTTGTATAACAATGAAATTGAAAAAGAACCAGTGGTTTCCTGGGTTGGAGAGAATCTTCCACTTTTTAAATCCCACCACCCCTATCCTGAAAAAATCTTGTACAGGAACAAAGAGACGATTTTCGCGCGCTTTTTCTACAACACTGCTTATGTGAGCACTTGCTCTGAATTTATCTTCTAACTGGTATTGTGCCCCTGTACTCTATACATAATGAAGGGTAGAGCCATGAATAGGGGGCAGTTATTCTCAGGTGGAAGACAGCAGAAAAAGACTGCGTATTTTTTCATACTGCGAAACACTGCATTGAACAAGGTTCTTAACATGGTAAGTGTTGATCTGAGCAAAATAAAAATTGAGTTACTGTGAAGGGCTAAATATATATTGCTTCTGCCCAAACAAGCTATAGCTATTCCTATTTATGCAAGCTGCTTTTTGTTGAGATACAAATTGTCATGTGGATGAGCTCATGCAGTGTTATTTTTCAGATGGAACTGACACTATTGGTATGAGGAACACACTCGTGCTTTCTAGTGCCTCCTGCCTCTTTGCTGTCTCCCCTCTCTTAGGCCATTTAATGCTTCTAAAGAGTTTCTCTGTAACACTGCCAAAGGCAGTGCTTGCGTGGATTGTCTACGTTATAATTGCCAGGCGCAGAAAGCTAAAGCTGTTTGGGCTACTGTTCTCTGGCACTTTACATTTTAATTTCATATTTTAAACTGCTTTGTTGCATGCATGAATAGTAATGAGACAAATGAATTTCTAAATATTGGAGTGGTTTTGTGGTGTGGTGGTTTTTTTTTGGGTAGTGATGGGCTGGTTTCCACTTAATCAGTGTCTCACTGGAGCGGAATGTACATGTTCTATGGTAACACAAGACTGAGGATTTTTATGGCTCAGGGCAAAGCAAGCAAGCAATGAGTGCACTTGCAAATCTTGTGGGTTTTGGTCTCATTTATAAGGATCTTGCTTCACAACACCATGTAAAATATACAAGTTAGATGGGGTCTGATTCTGGCATCTCTCTGACAATGCATTACCCGGCAGTTGTGAGAAGTCTCTTTATTTGTTGCAGCAAATACATGAACTCTCTGGAAATAGCTTATTTTATATCTTTTCTGTAAAGGCATTTATTTCCCCATTCCTATCTTTTAAAATTTATTTGGCTGCTCTCCTTATTAATAAGTCTGCCATCATTGCATACATGGTATTTATATGGTGAATATATATTTTAGTATCAGAGCTGGGAAAAAATGCTTTTAAAGCCTTTTATTGACCACAGAATTGTGTTTTGACCAGTTCAGGATTTGTGCTGAAAATTAAGCCTCCTTGTAATAGAAAGCTTGTACATGCAAGCTGGGAAGTAAGACGTAGCTGCTAGACATGTTTTCTTGTTGTTTTTGTACAGAGGCTAAATTGCATAAAAAAGAGTTGAATGAACTTTTTGGCTGCTGTGGTGGACAGTTATTTCACTCTTCTTTGACCCATACCTTCTTCCATTTTGTTAGTAAATATAAATTTGGTTCCAGATTTTGGTTCATGTGGACAGTTAGTGGTGATGTATATGTGATGACAGGTGCTGGTTAATAAAAGATGTGTGGTTCAGACAAATACTATTGTTTCCATTAAATGCACTTAAATCTGCAGTTGGCTTTTCCGGATTGATGTTATTTAGGTGGAAGCAGTGGTAATGGCATTCACATTCCTTACTGTAAATAAAGAATCTTCAGCCTTGCAAATTCCTCTTTAATTTATATCAGGCTTCACCAGCTGCTAAAGGCAGGAATAGCAGCCTACCTCAGCTTGGTGGCTGTCCCCAGGAATAGGGCAATGAACTTCAGACTTCAAGGTTAAATGCGGATTTTATTTTTATATGAATTCTGTGCAGTCTGTGCCTTCTGTCATGTGACAGGCACCATGGAGTAATAAACCATGTTTGCTATACAGGTTTATTAATTTACAATTAGTATAATAGATCAGCCAGGCTGTATTTTCAAACAACTTGAGCAGGTTAACCGGATTATTTTAATAACTGAGCCTCACCTAGGCTTGGCTAAAAATATTTATCAAAACTGTTCCTCCTACTGTCAACCTTTAGTTGTGCAAAGCTTGATAAAAACCAGAGTGATTCAATGTAATAGATGGCTATCAAAAATAGACTTCAGGAAAAATGCATGCATCAGTAACATTTAATTTTACCAGGAGCTGAAGATCTATTTTTCATGCAGCGTATCTAAATGAAGAATCTTCTGCCATAAAGAAAAGCAAGCACAAATGTGTGTTACTCTGTACACATTCCTTTGGAACTGAGTACTATGTGATTCTCAGCTCAAAGTTTGATTCTTTTAAATTCTATCATGAAATTTTTAACAGATTGAAAGAAAAAAATTCCACCATCACAAAAGTAAATATATTGCGTATTGGGCTGAAACAGGATTGTGACCAGCAGGTTGAAGGGGGTGATCCTGCCCATCTGCTCTTGTGAGACCCCACTTGGAGTACTGTGTACAGTTCTGGTGTCCTCAACATAAGGACATGGAGCTGTTAGGGCAAGTCCAGAGGAGGGCCACAAGGATGATCAGGGGACTGGAGCACCTCCCATATGAAGACAGGCTGAGAAAGTTGGGGCTGCTCAGCCTGGAGAAGAGAAGCTGTGGAGAACTGAGAGCAGGCTCTAGTGTCTGAAGGAGGCTTGCAAGGATGCTGGAGAGGGACTCTTCATCAGGGATTGCAGTGATAGGACAAGCGGCATGGGTTTAAACTAAGATAGGGGAAGTTCAGGTTAGATATAAGGAAGAAGTTCGTTACTGTGAGGGTGGTGAGGCACTGGAACAGGTTGCCCAGAGAAGCTGTAAATGCCCCATCCCTGGCGGTGTTTGATGCCAGGTTGGAAAGAGCCTTGGGTGACATAAGGCATCCCTGCCCATGGCAGGGGAGTTGGAACATGATCTTAAGGTCCTTTCCAACCCTAACCATCAGATTTTTTCAATTAACTGACAATTAGTGATGATTTTTTGATGTTTAGTTGATTGACTGATTTGACAATTCGATGATTTGAAAAAGGAAATACTTGTTTCTGAAAGCTGTTTTGTAATTGCATGTTTCAAACTCATTGCAGGGAAATTAAACTGTGGAAGTAACTTTTGAGAATAGGTTGTTGTAGTTACTATGTATTTCTTCCAAGACTGAAGGCCCAGCTTGAAAACAGCTTAGGAGGGAGAGGAGTAATGGCATCTCCTTTGGTACTGAGTGTCCTGCAGCTGGGTATAATGTGTGTGACCGGAGTTCAGCTGTTATTTTGGAAGATAGATTCTGCTGTAACAGAGCAGACAGCTGATTTCCATAGCTGTTAAGTGATGACTGTTCTCCACTGTTTCCTTTGAAACATGGCGATGATACTAGAGCCCTTTTCTAGAGGCCACAGTAAAATAAGCAACTATAGATTACTTACCAGTTAGAAGATTAGTCTACGTTGGGAGCAGTGTGGGGATGAGCAATACTACCCTGTATGCATTGTCAAGTACAGCAATCTATGTTCTGTGTTTCTTGTATATTCACTGCAATTTAAAAGACAAATTGCTGTTCAGTCAGTTAGATGATAAGGATCTTTAGCAGAGTGGCTGGGACTCAAATACTGCATTGGTTTGTATGAGAACAGAGATCTTTCATTGACATAAAGAAACTAGTGGCTTCCAGTTTTCAGAGACCTAATTATGGAGATATTGAGATAATTTCTTTTTTGTATCTCAAGTTCTTTCTGGAGAACAGCAGAGAAGCACTGATTTTATAGCTCAGTCGTTATAGTACTCCTGTGGGCTATGGAAAACCTTTCTCTGCTGCTATTAGTACTTATTCATAGAAAGTCAAATCAGACCTGTAGAAAAGATTGAGGAAAAACTGTTCTCAAAGCAGCCAATGGCTCATGAAGTGAAACGCAAGGCTAGGCAGGGCTGGGATCTGAATATGGCTTTCTTATTACTGAGGTGTGCCTTTTAATCAGTAATTTAGTGGTTATTGCAGGGCTACTAGAATTTAAAAGAAAAAATACATAGAAAAACTATTAAGAAATCTCATCGTACATCAACTTTTCATTTTCAGATAACAATTTACCTTAGACTTTAACTGAAAGAAGAATTTAAGCCTTTTTTGTTTTAGCAACTGTGACCTTGAAAAGAGATGATGTTATTATTTAAAAAGAGACAGAAACATCCCTTATGTATTAAGTAAGGAATCAGAATTTGCAAAAGTTGATTTTTTTTCTTGCCAATTCTAACTTAAGGTAGGAAATATATATATAGGTGTATATATGTGTATGTATATGTTACCTCCATACAAATGCCAGTAGCATGGGGAACAAATGAGGAATTAGAGATGTGTGCACGTCTACCAGGATATGATATAATAGGCATCACAGAAATATGGAGGGATGGCTCCTATGATTGAAGTGTTGGAATGGAAGGTTACAGGCTCTCTAGAAAAGACAGGCCTGGCAGATGGTGAGGGGGAGTTGCTATTTATGTTAGGGATAGGTTGGAGAGTATGGAACTCTGTCTGGGGACAGGTGAGCAGACAATAGAGAGTTTGTGGGTCAGGGTTAAAGGGAGAACA
>WYDI02033643.1:0-11741 GCA_009867235.2 Psittacus erithacus | reverse complement strand
TCTCACAAGAGCAGAGTAGAGGGGCAGGATCACCTCCTTTGACCTGCTGGTCACGCTCCTTTTGATGCAGCCCAGGACACTGTTGGTTTCTGGGCTGCGAGTGCAAATTGAAGCTGGCTCATGTTCATTTTCTCATCAGCCAACACCTACAAGTCCTTCTCCACAGGGCTGCTCTGAATTTCTTCTCTGCTCAACTTGTAGCTGTGCCTCAGATTGCTCTGACCCAGGTTTAGGACCTTGCAGTTGGCTTGGTTGAACTTCATGAGGATGGCAGCTTCTCCTCAGAATTAGGGACTAAGAAAGGGCTGTGGTTAAACCCATCTATTTCCATCTAAAAAGTGGGACTGAGAAAGCGGTCTCCACTTGAAACAAAGTTTCATAGACACGCTCTCTTCTAAGCCTGTATCTCAGCACCTTAAACAGAGATTTTTAATCTGAAAAAGCTGACAGCTGTGTTGCCTACCAAATACCTTGCAACTGTCAAATCTATCCCTGACTGCAAAGCATGAAAGTACCACTTAATGAGTGATAAAATGTTGAATGAAATTCAATGTTAATGAATGAAAATGGGCAAAGTAACCAATACCATAGAGATGAATTTGAAATTTGTACCTAGCATTCAGGAGCAAGGTGTAAGTGTAATTGGAGAGAATGGGTTTTGAGCACGGGAAGGGTGGTTTTTAAAATGTTTAGTCAAACATTTGCGATTTCCATTGCAAAGAAAAAGGAAGAAAAAGAAGTAAGACTGGGGTTATGAGATTCACCCGTATTACCTTGCTTTCTACCTGAGCATTCCAGCCAAGCACCATCCTAAACACCTTAGGGCCTCTCTTCGCCATTCTATGTAACAACTGAAAATTCAGTCCTTTGAAATTAGCTTTTAAAGTGTAAGAAAGCAACACCACTGTAGTAGGACTGCTGTTTAACTAGCACATTCAGTCCCTCAGCCACCTCCAGGAGCCCTAATACTCCCCAGAAAAACAGATTAAATCAGTCCAGAGAAGACACTGCTGCATGATCCGATAAGACACAAGCATACATTTACACCGTAACACACTTAGTAATCAAGGATTGAAACCTATCTTGACATTTTCTGGTTTCACCATGAAACTCTTCTGTGAGGACCCAACCCTGCTCTCAATAAGTCAATAGGAAATAAAGTTCTCCCTATACTTTCAAATACATGAAGACTCGTTTTGTGGAAGCTGAAATCTACACGCTCTTCTGCTAAGCGTAAGGGTAACTAGAGTTCGACTTAATTTTTAGACTGAAGAAACAACATCTTCATTAAGAAGTTCTAGTAAAATAGGGTTTATTCAGCTATTAAAAAGGTCCTCAAACCCCCTGCAGATTCTCCACATGCCAGTAACGTGGAAAAACTTCCACTTGTCACACGTTTAAAATTTTAATCAAAGCATGCCAATGCTCATATAATGAGACCTTTTTCCCCATGGGGAAACTGGCATAATGAAGGCTGTGGAATTCCCACATACCTTCGGATGAATTGAAAACTGCCTCTTTCTTGGCTGTTACATATTACAGTATTTTTACCTTTAAGGCCAGATACTTGCCTGCTTTCCAAAAAACGTATATGAGTAACTTTTAACCCTGGTAACTTTCTTTACACACCACAGAATGCTTACCTATAATGATCCTTTTCAAAGTTTCAGACTCTCTGGTTCCAATTTGCCAAGCCAGACATGCAAGTCTGAGCAAGCAGTACTGGAACCAAACCTCAGATGAGGCTAGATCCAGACACTTGGGCCTCAGCTCACCTCCACCTTCTTACAAGCTTCAGACTTCTCCGAAGGGTGACCTTCAGTACAGGAAACTACAACATGCTCGTTCTCCAAGTGCCACCAATCTGAAGTTTATTCCAAATGAGCTCTTAAGGTAAATACTCATAGCAGCTACATAAACATCTGCTTCACCTTTCCAAGTAGTGACCTATGCTGAGAATACAGAAGTTTTTCCACACTCACACTCTGAATAACTTTTTTGAAGCATGACATCTCACACAGATTTAGAGAAGGTAACTACAGTAGGAGAACATGGAAAGGGACAACATTTATCATCTTGTATCATCAACACACGAATAGAGAGCAGCATTTACATGATGACATCCAGATATTATGGATTAGCCTACTGATAGATAATTATACAACAAAACAGTCCCAAATCAACAGAAATCCATCCTTGCTTTCCATAATCACATATCAAACAGCCTAGTTGAGTTGTATGGTAAGAAATGATACAAAAACTCCGCTGGGTTAAGACAACGCCATTTCAAGGCTTTTGCATTCTCTTTTCACTGGATTTTTAGAGATTAATGTTTTTTGTTCATATACAATCATATACAGAACGTGCCACATTTATGATTTAAGCTATCCCCAAATTGTGAGGAAAAAACTTGGGATTTGCAAACTAAATCTTTCAGAAGACCCAACCAAATCACTGAATAATCTGGAAATAAAGCCAACTGCAAACAAATCTAATAAACTGGAATTGCTACCTAGTCTCAAATACCCTAGGTGCAGAAAGAACAGTTAAACTGATTGCAACATATTTGTTTATACTGAAAAGATGGGTTCTGACCTAGCATTCACATACATGAAGTAACATTTATTTTCTAATCATGAAACCAATGACTTCATGCATTAGAACATGCTGCAGGAACAAGAAAGGAAATTACTCTGTGCAGGAGACTGGAGAGATGGACACACACACACAAGACCACAGAAACAGAGCAAGACAAGAAAAAGCATACAGAAGGTTTCCAATAGGACTAGTAACAGAGAAGGAGAGGGTCACCTACTGTCCAAAGATGAGCATAAAGCTTGTGCATCTTACTGCTATCCCTGGTCGCCAATACAACAGAGTATGTCTTTAGAAATATTAATGAAAAACACAAGTGCACTGAGCAGAAGTGAAGGCCTGGTTTCAAAATTAACATACTTTCTGCAGTCATGACAAACCTCTTTAGGAATATTACACCATGCCCCACTTTATCCTACTGCTTTTAAGCAATCAGTAAGTTTTGAAAGAGGTTTACAGAAAACCAACATCACATTTCACAGACAGATGGTTTATAGCTTAAGTGCTTCACTAAAACCTTCTCTGATCATTCTTTGTATACACTTGAAAGCCACTTAGCTGAAATAAATCTGTGCAAAACAACAGCAAATGACCACTAAAAAGCTTAATTATTCTGCTTTATATCTATGGTATGAAACGGGTGGCGGGGGGAACCAATCTGCTTTCGAACTAAGTGGGCAAAAGGAAGCTTGGTGCAGACGACATGGTAACTGGGCATAATTCCAGGGTTTAAACAATATCTCAGGCTTTACGTCCTTTCCTGCAATTCAGGTTTTTAACAAAAAAACCAACTTTCCTGAACCAAAATACTGATGTATTTTTGCACATCACAAAAGACCCTATTACATAGCTCCAGATGAGAAACACATGGTCCTTGTATTATGTGAGGCAATCCAGTATCAATACCTTAAGAGACGAGTCTGAACCATTGCTAAGCACACCCCAGAACTGGAGGCATTGACTACGATGCCAGCAACCTGCTCCAGTCTTCACTGACCCCCAGAGCACAAGGCATGTTCCTACTGGCCCAGGCTCACTTGATTTCTCCCTGAAAGTGTGGTATTACATGAAGAAAGGCATGTTGTGAATTCCCAGCTTATTGCAGTATTCACTACTCTTCACCAACCTACTGAATACCTTTATACAAATTAAGGACATACCTGTTACTAGGTCCAGTCATATAACTTGGAGGTGGGAATAAGGACAATCTTTTTACTTCCGAAGCAGAACTATCATTTTCCAACTGAGAACAGCTGCCCTAAGTTTAGGCTGACCATACTAAATAGTCAACATTATCAGACAGAAAAAGCAGATGCTATAAACAGCAGAACAACACTGGTGACAAAGGGAGGTAAGTGGTTTGCTGCATTTTCTTCCTAAAGGGAACCTCCTGACTATAGGCCTAGAAGTTGATCTTCTGGACATAAACATCTGGTTTAGCCTTTGAAACTCTGACATTGAAAACTCCACAAAAAAACCATACACATGCAATATGCAAAGGAAACAGAGGTGCTGATTTTGCCTGTTTAATTCATTATCCAACACTTCATGTTCTATCTGGTGTTGCCTGAATTTTCTGATAAGGTTGTGATAGATAAGGTGCAGTCCAATATTTAACACATTTACAAATAAGATTAATAGATTAGCAACCAGGCAGCTAAACAAGATTTGTACACATCCCCAAGGACAATAAGGATTATAAAAGAAGTCTAAATTAACGTCTTTGGACTTGCTTGAACTGCAAGAAGATGAAGCCTGCAAGAAAGGAAAGAGACAACCCATATTACCCCCAAATCAGTCTGAATTTCTCGAGGGCATGGCACCAGCTGCCCAGGTCTCATACTTTTCCTCTTAAACAAGCCTCTGATTTTCACACATCACTGGCGCTCAAGCTCCCCTAAAGCTTGAACTTGACCTTGTACCTTGGGACTACCCTTACTGTGCTTTAAAATACACAAACAAAATCCACTAAAACCCCATACAGGAGAAAATCATGAGCATGCCATAAATTCACTGTTTAGCTTCCTTTGCAGAAATGCTTCTGTATTAGTAAAGCTCAGCTTTGCAGTTATGTTGCTTATTAGGTGTTCAGTGAATTTAAAAACCAAGTACAGGTATTAGTACAAGCTATTACAGACTGCTACAGTTTTGTATATTAAAACAACAGACTCTACCAGACAGTGCCAATATTCACAGAATAACCCATAGGTACAGCAAGAGGTTAAAAAAAACCACCCAAACAAACAGTAAACCCACACCATGCACACACAAACAGGTTTATAAACTGTGAACTCCTCTTCTCCATCAATCAAACTCTTTGGGAAAGATTTTCTTTCAACAGCAGATTCCCTCAATTAGAGACTGGCACTGTCTGATCCTTTTATATACCTATCCACGAAGAGAGCTTTGTTATAGCCACCATCAATCCTGTCTCATACCTCCTATGCAATTTACTATGCATATTTATTACAACAAAACTTCATTATAACAAATTGAAACTATACAGCACATCCCAGAAAGTATTCGCTACAGAATGGTACAGAAACCTAGCTCTGCCTTTTACTTCCCAGCTCTCTTTCAGAATAAACATGGACTACACGTACAAAGTTTCATATTCCAAAATACAGTTCATAAGAAATGTCATCTGTCAGTTTGCCTTCAGTAGCCAACATCTCACATACTCAAAGTTAAATTATGTTCAGTCACGTTAGACAAAGGAACACATCTAACTCAAATACTTACACTTAATGGATAATTGAGAACTGCTCCACTAAATGAGCACTTCTAATTACATTGTTGCTAGGTGGGAAAGGAAGAGTTTCTTATCTCCAGAGCTCTAATTTCCTGTAAGCCACACATTGTCCTTCATGAACTGAACTGATGAATATATGTAATTATAAAATTCTTTTTGCAAATTAATACAGTTAAGGCTGAAAATCCAGGAATCAGGCCACAACAGTATCTGGCAATCTGGCATTACGAGAGCATTCAGAGTAGCTAAAGAAGTAAAAGATGGTATTAACATGAGCTTGCAACTGTGGGAGCTTTTTTTAAACCACAATCAGCACTATTCCATTCTAATGGGTACAGAATGCTATCTAAAACTTCACCAACATTGACAGAATTGTTTCATTCTGTCACACTGCAAAGCTGGAGAAAAACAACCCAAAATTAAAGCTTTCAGTACTTGAGTTCAGAACACAGCTGCAACACCCAGAGAAAGCAATAAAGGTAAACCCACTACCACTATAAAGGGGAAGAGCCAGCACCTTACTGCCCGGAGCAGTGTGGGCCATTTGCTGTGAAGAGACTGAGGATCTGGGAGCCCAGTATGACACCAGGGCAGCAGCCATAATGGAACAAAGAAAGCAAAGCAAGTACAGAAAGGGCAGCCAGGGCCAACCAGCAGATAAAGGAACCACCAGCAAAGACCCTGGTGATAAGGTGGGGCTGAGGCAGCAGAGCCGATTCAGAGAGGCAACAGGCCACAGCTGAGCTGGTGATGAGAGAAGAGAAAGGTCCAATCATGGAGACTGCTCTCACCTGGCTCTGACCTCCAGCCATCCACCTGCACAGCATCAGAGCTGCCCCCCAGCACCCACAGCTGCAACAGGGCCTCCCATTACATTTATCACTAGAATGCAGACAGCTTAGCCCACTTTTCCACCTGAGCAAGATTAAGAAATGTTAAAATCTACGCATCATGCATTGCACACAAGAGTTTTTGGTAAAGTAACCTCAGCTGATATAAGAAGCAATACCAAGAGGACCAGGAGAGGCAGCAGGGTCTGCCTTATTTTTTTGCTACTTTTATTTTCCCCTGGAAGTTAATGCAAATACATCCCCCTACACATTTAAGAGACATTGAATTGGAAATATGAAGTTTCATTTTGTACCAGTGGGGCATCAGATGTTATTACATTAACTTGCTAGGCTCAGCTTTTCTCACGTATTTTGAAAGTCACATCGCATTGATTTGCAGAGATCATGGGTATCAAAAAACTGGGGACCAGAATACACTAAACACAAAAGTGAATCTGAATGATACCAATACCTTTGTTCTTTATTACATTTTAAAGAGGAGACAACTTTTTCCAGGGCAGGTACTTGATGATCATCCCAAATTCTTCCCTTTACTCAAAAAGAGGCAAGTCACTATCGCCTTTCCTCTGCCATTACCTGACTTTTAAAACTAATCCTCTTAATTTGGCATAAAATCACATTTTGAATCTAAAATCACGTTATTTAGACACCCCCCCACCCCAGAATTTGTTTTGCTTACATTTTTCAGGGCAAGCTGCTTTACTTCACTGAGATAGCGCATCACTGAATTACAAGCTCTATGCAGCTGTCACTCTTTGCCAAACATTCAGAAACATAAATGAACTCTGACAAGTCATTTATCTGGTAATTCAGTGTCAAAGTGTAATAATATCACTGGGCTTTGCACATTATCAGTGTTAAAGCAGAACTGGAGTTAAAATGCAAATTGAAGGCACCTTTTGTGTATCAGAATAAAAATTACTATAGTTGGTGCCCATCCTGTTAATCCCTTGGGTTCTCAATTAGGAAAGAATAAAATGTGCAGATAAAACTAAATGTTACATTCATTAAACCAGGAATTAAACACTTAGCGAATTTAGTGACACCTATACTACACCAGCTTTAGGTCTCTAAAAGCGATGCCTGAAGTTTGCTATGCTGACTCAAATCCCCAGTGAGCATACATTCCTAACAGAAGAGCAGAGGGTGCAACAGAAGAAAGTACAGTATGTAGCAGAATTGAAATTCCAAGCACATCTCCTAAATTTGCTAGCTTTACTAAGGTCACCCTGCAAGAACTGCCACAATCCTTACCTCTCTCAGTCCTTGCCTGGACACTTGGCCACACATTGGCCACACACAAACACACTGGTAGCTGTGGGAAAGCACTGGCTTCCCTTCCGAATGCCCATTCGGCCAAAGAGTTTGCAGCTTAATTTAGCTCTTGCGATTACAAATAAACTCAAAACCACTGAGGTGCTTGGTTTTGTTTGGTGGGTTTGTTATTCTCCTGGACATTAAGTAATTTGCAAGGATTTCCCTTCTCTCCCAAAGGGGTTTGGAAACCCTTATAGAAAACAGCAACACTGCCTCACGTTCCTCTGCTGGCTGGAGTGTTACTAGCGGATTCACCTCAAGACGACCAAGTGGAAGCTTGTTTTGACCACCGTGGCATAGAATCATACGGTTTGGGTTGGACAGGACCTTAAAGCTCATCCAGTTCCAACCCCCCTACCATGGGGCAGGGACACCTTCCACTAGACCAGGTTGCTCCAAGTCCCCTCCAACCTGGCCTTGAACACTGCCAGGGATGGGGCAGCCACAGCTTCTCTGGGCACCCTGCTCCAGTTTAATACAACGGCACAGCACTTCTGCGATAGGTCATCTAATAATATTCCCTTCTAGGCGGAGTAAATTTCTCCTGTGCAAAATATGTGTTGTTTTGTCCACTCTCACTCTCATTGAGGCTCCCAGATTTACAATACAAGGTCAGAGGTTTTTGAACTGTTGTTTGTTTCCCTGCGTGCTTACGACAGGTTAGAGACAAGCATCAACTAAAATTTAAGACAGCTGAAAAAGGCCAGTACTGATTACACTGGGGCTAAACCTTAAACAAAAGAAGAAAACAGGACAGTAATATGATGTATCTTTTCTGTTATGAAGTTTTTCTGTTAGGTACAAAGTTGAATGAGAGGTCACGTAACAGAACAGGAACCTCACTGGGGAGAAGCAGGAGACAGGATTAAAAAGAAGTATTAGCTGTAAACTATCAGATTTATATACTACTGATAAGTCATCTACTTTGCATACACAGCAATGTCTCTCCTTGAGCCGTCCCAACTCCTCTATTATATAGGCGGCTTAGATGTTAAAATAATCAAGATTTATACTTTTTTTCCAAGCAGAATCCAGCACAGATATTTTGCTTTGCAATCACATAAAGAACTTCTGCATGTTAAATCTGGCAATTGCTGCTAAGGTCAACAGCCAATAGATGGATTATCTTGAGAAGGTGGAGACAATCTCATAAAAGCAGAGCATGAAAACAAATTAAACTGATTTATTTTTGAAGGGAGAGTTAGCAGAAGGAGACAGTACATGAAATGATGTGTAGAGGATGTGAAACAAAGGTGTCTTTTTCTCTTCCTGCCTTCACATCAAAAACATCTGGCCTGTCTCCTGATGACACCTCAAAACTGACACAGCAAGAAGCCCAAGTCAAAACCTAAATGCAATGCCAAAAAGCAGTAAGGACACATAGGGGTATTTGATGTGGAAAAATCTAACTGGATGGGTTAGCCAGCACTCCCTAGGCGCTTCTGCTCTGGAAGGATCTTGGCCACTCACACAAGCTAAGGGATAGCTGTAAATGCACTAGATACCACAACATGAAAGAGCTCAAGGAAGGTATCTTTTAACACAGTTACGCAGCACCAGCCCTTTGGGTGCATTTCCCCGGCTGCCCGGGCTCAGGGCCATCACTGGTAAGAACACACTTGAAAAAAGCTGTTCAGAAAAAGCTTCACTGAGGAATACCCTTCCCTTTGGAGCCACTTCTAACTGAGGCTCTCACCTGGGACCTGTACCACAGCGCAGCACCATCGCAGCCACGAGCCTCCCTGAGTCATACCCTATGCTCTGGCACCCTGGCCTCTCCTCAGACCTGTCACCACTGACTGGCTTCACACGCTGGGGTGTGCCCAGCCCCGGTACTGTGCTTGACTTTCCAGCCTGGCCTCAGACCTGTCCCATCACCGCAGACCTGTCTGGCAACGAGGACTCTCAGCTGAACCTGGCTGCCCTCCCCAGGGCTGGCCCTGGGCCCCTGATGGTGAGGACACTGCCCAGCTAGCTGTATTACCATGCTGAGCCCCCAGCTTCCAGCCCATAGCAGCTGGTCCCTTACTTTACCCTATCATCACAGACATTTGTGTGGAGGAAAAACAGGAAAGACAGTCTTAGCAAGATCACTATCCAACTTCAGTAACAGTCAATTAAAGCATTCCACCAGCCAGTAATAGTTAATTACATTTCTGAAGTGTCAATGAAAACATTCTTTCATTTTCCCAATTTCCTAGCAGCTCCGCTCAACCTTACTCCAGTTTCAGTTCATCCTTAGGCATAAGCAGACCTGCATAGAGTAACCCAAGGGAATACCCACCAGTGCTCCTCACCCTGGGCCACGACATCTGCTCCCTTTCCTGCACAAAAGGAGCTTGTTCAACACCTGCCTGAGGTGAACTTCTGAGGTTCACTGACAAAGATTTATGTTTAATAAACTCAGGCAGCTTTTTATCCCTTTTCCAGCCTCCTTAAAAAACTACTCTCATGTCTCAGTTGCTACACTTGACTAATGGCTATAATCACCTGAGGCAATTTCCCACATCCTTTTTATAAAGAAAATAAAAAATCATAGCCTCTGCCTTTCCTGTTCTTCAGTTAAAAAAGTCTAACGACAATAAAGAGTTTCAAGTACACTGAAGGTACAGTTGTTTCGTGACCCAGAACTGTCCACAACCAAAATAAAACCCTTCCCCACGCAAAATTTCTAACCTATTTCACCATACCACCTGCACTAAAGTAAGCTGAGCTTGTGGAGACGTCATGCACACAGAATACACCGACTATGTGTTATGTAGAGAGCATTAAGGCTGCACCATGCGCTGTTATTCAAGTTAGCTTAGAAGAAGAAGAGAGTCGTAAGTATGAAGCAAGACAATGAAGCAACAGCTGGTCCCAAGTCATCACTTGGAAAGCACCCATTCCCTGCTGCTTTCTCCTGCCCTGAGCTATTACACAACAATTTCAGCCTGAGGAAAAACTTACAAGCAGCAAAGCGGAGCCTGAAATATGGTATTGATAAGGATACATACATAAGGCCATGTTTCAAGTCACCTGGAAGCATGAACAGCCAGGTAAAATTCACAGTCAGATTAAGCTGCTGGTGGCTGTCATTCAAAAGAAGCAGTGCTTTTCAAAAGCTGAAAATTAGGTGCTGGCACTCACTCCTTTGGGAATTCACTGTCTCATGCTCCTGCTTTGTTAGGATAAGCACCTCCTAGCCACCTGGTACGATTTAGATACATAACAAATGTCTTTATTGCACAACCACACTGCACTGGGTACATTTGCAAAACATCCTCATTTTTGCACTTATGAATTCCACACCTAAAGCTGCCATTTTCTTCACCTATAGAAAAACCTCAGGAGAGCACTAAAATAGTCCAACAGAAATTAAGGGCTGAGAATGAACAAATCACATCGGAATAATCAGGAAAAGCAATGGGCAGGAAAGCAAGGAATAAATTGAGACCACAAGACTCAGAGCGTGGCACACAGGGAATGGCACATCAGTCAGAGCGTAGGGCAGCAGCAGGCAGGGGCAGGGCAAGCAGGCAGGTGTAGCTCCCAGTGTAAGAAGGACATAATGCTGCTGGAGCAAGTCCAGAGAAGGCAACGTGGATGATGAGGGGCTGGAGCACCTCCAATATGAACACAGGCTGAGAAAACTGGGGCTGTTCAGCTGGGAAAAGAGAAGCTGCATGGAAAACACAAAGCAACTTCCATGGTCTAGAGGGGGCTACAAGGATGCTGGAGAGGGTTAGGGGAGGGACACTTCATTAGGGAATGTAGTGAAAGGACAAGGAGTGGTCAGAAAAAAGTTCTTTAGTGTAACAGTGGTGAGGCAATGGAACGGGTTGCGCGAGGATGTCATGAATGCTCCATCCCTGACAGTGTTCAAGGCCAGGTTGAACACGGCCTTGGGTGACATGGTCTAGTGTGAGGCATCCCTGCTCACGGCAGGGGGGTTGGAACTGGGTGATCTTAAGGTCCTTTCCCACCCTAACTATTCTATGATTCTATATGCATAACACAGCATAGTTGATCTATTCTGTTCCATGCCATTCCATTCTCTTCTGTTCCATTCCACTTTATTCTGCTCCATTCCGTTCCCTAAATGCACAATGAATTGTACAATGAGGAGACCATTATTTACTGAAATGCCAAGGGAATTTTCGCAACCAGAAGCACTTTCAAGGACACAAATCAGAACGGTGAGAGGTGGAAAGAGTGTTTTATTTAGAAATCAAGTTCTTTCAGTT
>WYDI02033642.1:0-22041 GCA_009867235.2 Psittacus erithacus | reverse complement strand
GGAAGCTGTGAATGCTCCATCCCTGGTGGTGTTCAAGGCCAGGTTGGACAGAGCCTTGGGTGACATGGTTTAGTGTGGGGTGTCCCTGCCCATGGCATGGGGGGTGAAACTAGATGATCTTAAGGTCCTTTCCAACTCTAACTATTCTATGATTCTATGGTTCTAAGATTTCCATTCACATGGTAGGTTATTAAAAAGCCTTTTCCCATACAAAAACTGGATCATACATAGCCCTAACGTCTCCAGAGAGCTTTCACTGGAAGTTTACATGTGCAAACATATTTTCCTTTGTCCTTTTTCTGCAGTTGTTTCATGTGAAACCAACGTCCTTGAATGCCTCCACTGTGTAACTGCCTTTTGGCCTGATCTTCTTCTTACTCATGTCTCTCATTTAGCAGGCACTATGTCAGTATTTATAACTCTGTGCAAGCATACATCAGACTACACACAATGCCACCACTCAGCTAGCTTTCTTTATAATGCTGTTGGTTTTGCTATTTTGTTAGACCTTTCACTGTTTTCTGATAACTCCAGATCTCTGTGAAGACACACAACAGTGGTGCTAAAACAGACAGTTCCCATACATCTCTCCTAGTAGGATTAGGAAAAGCCTACTGATTGGTACAACCTCTTTCCCCTCCTTTACTACAGCAAAACGGGAAAGCGAGGCTGCTTTTGAGTCTGCTCACAGTAGCCATCTGAACCTGCCTGTGGTCCTGATCTGAGAAACCAAATGGAAAAAAAAACAAAAAAGGTTTCTCCCAGGGAATGCAATGGAAATTTTCGCTTATAAGGATCCCTCTCTGCCTTAGCTGAGCTTGGGGAGCTGGTCCTTTATCGTGGTCAGCAGGAACTTTGTGCCCTGAAGACACAAATGCTTGTTCTGAATGCCCACGATGCTGGAGATGGAGCCCTGGCAAACAGAAGGAGACATAAGGAAAAAGTTGTGCCTGAGAGCACTTCTGTTTTCACTACCAAGATTAGTTGGGCCTTTAAAATTTGTTATCTCTCTTTATCAGTTGGCCTTGTGGATCCTCAGGCCTTCACAATTACAACACTGTTACGACTTTGGCAAACAGACCTGGCCCACAAGTTTGAGGAGTTAATAATGACATAAATACTGGGCTGAAGGGGAAGGAAGAGTAAAAGCATCAACTAATCCATGCACCCTTTTCCACATCTCACTCGACATGTGGTAAAACTTCACAGGATAATATTGTCATTGTTGCACTTTCTGGGAGCTCCACCAGCCTTCAGCGTGATCAGAATTTAGTCATCACTTCTTTCACAAAAAGAGGAATTTGGCCTCTTCCTTAATCCAGATTGTTCCTCCCTTTGCAGCACAGATCTGTCTGGGGGGACGTAATGGAATTAGGAGAATGAAAATAAAACCTGTTTTTTTGGAAAAGAAATATCTTTCACTCCCTATTACTGTCCTCACCCCAAAATGCAGTGCCTGTGATGAGAACCAAGTGTTACATGCAAAAGTAAGGAAGACCCAAGGTATGCAGCAGTAGGCAGAAAAATCTCAAATGCACCATCCTGAGAGAAAGACATCTGGATCCTCTTAGGAGAGAGAGGCATGAGCAGTGTTTACTGCAAAGCAATAGTGGCGCTTGCAAATGCAAATGTGTGTGTGAATCTGAAAAAGCAACAGACTGCAGGAGCAACATGAGTGCGTGGGATGCGACACAGCATTAGCTATATCTGCTTGGGGTTTTTTTCAAGGCTAGGGAAACAAAAAGCGAGTTAGTAAGGCCAAGGAAATCTAGCAGCTAAACCTTGTCACTATAAGGATTGATTCTGGGTTGAGTGTTTAAAAGAAAGAAAGAAACAAATCACCCAACTAATTCATTTATCCTTCTACTTGAAGTCAATGGCTGTCATTCCCATCAAGCGTGGCTAATGTCCTTTCACCCTTGTTGAGGGGTGAATGAAACTCACCTCTAATGATCTACATTTAACAGATCATTACAACAAGATACCTTTATAAAAAGTCAGCCTCAAAAGCCTTGCCTGTATCCAAGAAAGCAACTTGGGAATTTCAAGAGCCCCTCAAAGGTTCTTTTGCGCTCACTAAAAGGAGAGGTGGAGCAGTAGCAACTGTTGGTGCTGATCCAGATGTGGAGATACAACTGCTACCCACTGATGCTTGACCACCGTGGATTGCAGGTGGGTTTATTGTCTCATGCAGAGCCAAGAGGACATAAGAGCTTCACCTGTCTCCACACAACACTGTTCTTAGGATACATAAGTGTAGGGTGCTCAATATAGGTTAAAAATAGTTTTTGTCAAATGGACAAGCCTGACTTCCAAGCCATAGCTTCCAAAGAGAAACACTTAAAAAGGTAATCTGTCACTCTGGTGCACATGTGGTGTGATTGTACCTTAAGTTTATAAAGGTACAAGTACACAATCCATCAATGGTAGTACACATACTATCATTGCTAATTATTTGAATTTCAGTAAACTCTAGGAGTCCCAATAGTGACTCTTACACCCATAGGCTGAAAGTTGAGTAAAGAAGATAATTGTGCTGAAAAGGCTACAGTCTGAAAAGACAGAGGCAGAAAGTGAAGGACAAATGGGGAACATAAAGAAGCCATTTCAGTTGTAACTGGGACCTTTTACTAATTTGGGTACGTGCACCTCAGAGGAAGGATCTTTCTTACTACATGACTGTAATGTACCAATTTCAATAGTGCCTTGACCTTGATTGATGTTGTAAGCTAGATTTCATAATAATGATAGATATTTTCTGAGTGTGCTCACCTGAGATCCATGCTTTTCTGTGGGCTGGATGTAATAATCAAGTACTGTCTTGCTTAAAACATGTTGGCAAAAAATTTGCTTAAGCGGGAACCATATCACCAGAGTCAGACAAAAGGGCTGGTTGCTTTTAAGGAGCCACTGAACAGCCACATCTTTCACAGGCATCCTCCCACTGTTTTCAATAGGACCTGTGAAAGGCTTGAACTTTCAAAAAGCTGGAAATTTAATTTTTCCTAAATGGCATATGTACATTTTCAACCTGGATCTCCTTTACTATCATAGTTAGTTCTGAGTAAATTGTCCAGAAAACTGGGCCTTTATATTGTCCCTCAGTTCTGTTTTCTAGAAATATGTTTATTATTTGCATGTTGTCACTGAACACTTAATACTCTCTCTCCCATGGAATTATGTTATTTTAGAATACATACACTACTCATTAGCCATTATGGGACTAAACAATCAACTCGCATTATATCATCTCCTTCAGCTGATGATAAGAACAACCAGCAACAGATTCTGAATAATAAATATCACTCTTATCAAGGAATAGTCCTTAGTGCAAATGAAGAGAAGCATCACTTTCATACTGGTGCACTGGTGTCTGTACTATCCACCTAGCACTTGATCCCAACTTAAGCAAACACCTGTGAATGTTGCTTATGCATAGGAGGGGTGCGTGGCTTTGGGCACCTTACTTCATTTCTCCATCTGTTTATTCAGTTGACCCTGATACTTCCACACCTACTATGGGAAGAGGCACAATGTGTGAATTACAATCCATATGAAAATGTCAAAGAACCATACAAAATAGGGGGAGTTGCTTATTTCAAATGTTCTAAACACTACACAGAAATGAAAAGCCTTCTGCTGTTTCCTATCCTTTTCAAATATGGACATGCACAGAAACATACAATTACTTCCAAGATAATTACTTGCAGCATGAATTTGACCTTGCCATAGCACCACAAATGAAATCTTTAAGCATGAGTTCTGCAGGATGTCAGATTAAATAATATAATGTTTTCTTCTTATTTAAATCCATGGAGGACCATTTCCTTCCGCCAGTAATCCTCCATCCATAAAATGCAATGGATCTTTAGCTTTGCTTTGTTTGTTTGGTTAGTTGGTTTTTTTATCTCTTCACATTAAGGTGCTGCAGGAGAAGGCCACGTGCTTATTTTGCCTGCACCTCCACTCAACTCTGCTGTATCCCAAGTGCCCACAACCATGCATGGCAATTCCTGATGTAATTTCAGCCATCCTGGATACCTTTATCAACCAGGAAGATGACTACAAGTTTGATTGGTGTAACCTCCAGAGCCACAGAGCAATGCATTAATGCATTAGGGTGTCTCTGCAGGAGACTCGTCACAGCATGCTGCTATTGCCTTTTCAATAATAGATGGGTTCAAATCTATTCACCTAGTTCTTAAGAAGGAACATTTTTTACTTTGATATTTTACTTTATCATGATGTCAACAGTCATCAAGACTATAGGCTTTAGGACGTCATTGTCCATCTGTAACACAACATAGAGCATCTGATCTGCAGCAGATTATTCCTGTTTACAGTGCCAGTTCCAGCCCAAGAGCCCCCAGTAAACTGTGTCCCTATGGACATCACCTTTGCATTCTGCTGTTCTGTGCTCCTGGCTTAGTCTCTGGCTTCCAGCAGATGTGGTCATGAAAGAGCAGTGACGGGAGTGCACCTAGAAGACCCCTAAAAGTGCAGTGCAAACTGTGGAGTGCTGATGGCATGTGTGACTCACATAGCTCATGTCTGCAGAACCATATGATAAAGATGAATCAAAAGTCTCAGGCATCAAATGCCTATTTTTATTTTCACTTTGAGCAGTAAGGGAAGTTATGGATGTTTATGGCTTACAGATTTTGCCCATGTTCCTTTGACCCTGCAGAAGGGACAGACCACTCCTGCACTTCATGCTGAGGGCAGAATTTGGATGCCACATTGAAGGAAGGTGGACTGAAGACACAGTATTAATTCCAACATATGTGTGCACAGTGTATCTAGCAAAGGAGGTAACTGCTTTGGGCAGGACAGCCAGGCATGTTTTGATGACAAAAGAAAGGAAAATTCCATCCAGGTATCCTATTAAAATTTCCTTCACAGGTTTAATCTGGTCACATATCCCACTTCAGATTTACATCTAATCTCAGAGCAGCCCTGTTTAAGAGGTCTACAGTTTGAATGAAATAAATTATTCATCTCGTGTGCAGTCAGCACCATAGCCATGTTGTATCGTTGCTTGGGCAACTAACATTGCACTCCACGGGCAGTGGTACTAGAGAAAGGATCTCCTGGGTTTTCCTACTTGCTTTGGTTTTTAAGCCTCAGCCAGTCAGTCTTTTTAAGGACCAACAGCAGGTGTTTATTTGGATATGCACTGTAGACATATCTGATATTTCTAAATATCCAGGGGTAAAGGCAGAGCTGTTGCTGTAACCTGCTGGGATGCCAGGCCTGTACAAAAGTATCAAATCCTCTAATTCTCTTTGGACAAAATTTTCAGGTGGGAAAGAAGGCTCAGCTCAATATATAGATGAGCTCTGCCCTCTGTGCAAGCCCTGCTCTGGGCAGACTCAGTCCCCAGGGATCTTGCCCTAATTCTGCCCTAATTACTGAAAGCTGAATAGTGTCTGGAGTCAGGCAGAAAGTATGGCCGCAGGGATTCAGCTGGATTGCTCTGTCCTACATGGCAAAGGGCTTCTGGGAATAAGAAACACTGGTTTCTATTCCTGGCTCTAGAAAGCAGTATAGCCTCCCAATGATGAACAGTACAAACTACAGCAGGAATGGGCAGATGTCGCCTACTCACTTCACTGGCCAGCTCACATGCAATTTTATTCCTTATTGGTTTTTAAACAAGGTACTTTGTTGGAAGGGCAACTTAAGCCAGGATTTTCTCATTCCTCCTTGGGCATAAATCTTATGCTTAAAATAATGAGTTCATATTTAAAAGAGCTACAGTAGGAGGCTTTAAAATGACTCAATACTGTATTCTGAAAAGAACTTGTGGATAGCTTGTGCCTCAGAGCTATTTATACGCTACCTGCCAGGGAAATTCACAGATGAACGAACTAGCAAGAAAATACTATTCAAGAGAGAGTTTCTTAGAATCTGGAGTCAAAAAAATCCACATAATTACATAAGGCTTCTGGTTCAGAGGGCTCTGCTCACTGGAGAGAAACTCTCCAACATAATTTCTCCACATGCTGCTGGCAAGGGGCTCTTTCCTCTGCCAGAAAAAGTCACTATCAAGCAGGTTTGGAATCCAGTGCATCCTAAAAAATTATTATTGCAGCAGCATTATCTATAGTATAGCTGTCATGTGAAACTGGGTTGCAAAAAATGGAAAAATGCATATGCACACAACTGGTTCATGGTCTGTAGTTGGTCTTTTCCATGGGTAAATAGTAATAAACAGAAGTGAAAATCCAGCATGCTTCCTTGCACTCCCCTTAAGAGTGCACCATTTGAGGCATAATTTGGAAAGGGCATGGTCTTTTGTGTATCACCTCAGGAGTTTCTCCATGGGTGAAAGCCTGATTTAAACAAGCTTGGTGCTGGCTCCAAGATGCTACAGTGTCACAGAGATAAATCTTGAGAGAGGTGGAAAGGCAACACTGAGACACCCAGCTCCAAGATTCAGGATGCAATGGGTGTCTTTTATTAGGCTTAGGTACCTGCTTCCACTGGTTTTAACAGCACCAGAATTAATACAAGGTATTTTTCCAAATCCCTCTTCAAGGGTGGTACCAAGAGCCTCAGCCTGGGCTCCTAAATAACAGTTCAGTCCCTGCCTGATGAGTGAAGACAGGGACTCTCTAATATATCCACATTTGGCATGGGGCGCAGATTAATTTCCTGCTGATTCTGATGCAGAAAGCAGCCTGGGAATGAGCATTAGCATGTAGCTGAGGTTTCAGTGCAGCACGGTAAAGGGGAAGAACAAGAGGCACATTGCATTGGTGAAAGGAGATCTTTTGGGGACACCCACTGGGAGAAGGGCTCCTCACACTCCCCACTACATTACAGGGAAGTTCTTGGATATTTCTTCCTTCTCTTCCTTCTTTTCCTCTTCCACCTCCTCCTCATCCCTGCAGGGTAGACAGCAGGGCATGGGGTGCAGTAACCTGGGCTCCCAAGGGACACCCTAGCCCTGAGCCCAGCCTGGGCTACTGAAGATTATGGTTTGGATGCAAAGGTCTCAGGTTTTGTCCTCATTGCCATACTTCCGTTTTTCTCAGGTATTTCTTCTGCTTTAGGGAAGGGCTGTCACTCTTTACTGTGGATGCTTCCTTCCTTGGTGGTTAGAAAGGCTCACTGCAGTTTCAGCGAACACTTGTATATTTTTGCCTCGTCAGGTTTTACCAAGCTCCATCACTGCTAACCTCTGTGTTTCCAAACCTGTGCTGATTTGTGTGTGAGCTCTCTGCAACCTACTTATTATTCACAGGGCTGTGGAAATGATGCTTCATAAGCTCTCTTTTGGCAGCCACAGAGCAGTCTGGAGGGACTAGGCTGGGCAACTGAGGGGCACACATCCACCTAACAAAGAGTAACACCTATGCCATTTACCAAATCAGATGCTTAAATCTTGCATGGGCTGCAGACACAGAGGTCATCCCTGTGTCTCACTATGGCAGGCAAGCATGCTGGGCTGATCTCTCCTGACAAGTAAATGGAATCTTCACTTCTTCCCACTGTTGACCGTGCAGGATGCTCTCTTGACAGGACAACCCCAAAAAACTTTGTGCTTGTGCCTGCCACTGCCCATTCACCAGCTTTGAACAGTTCAGGAAATCTGTCCTCTCAGACCGAGGTTACAGTGGTGGAGGGTAGGTTTAACCCACTGAGCTTTCACTCCCTGTCCCCCAGGAGAGCAGTTGAGGCTGTTTGCCACTAAGGAGGTGAACAAAGTGCCTGCCTAGAAAAGCTGCAAGTTAAACACCTCAGTCACCTATGGAAACCTTCATCTCACACAGGGTCAGCAGATGGGGTCTGACACATGCACTGAAGTGGATGGAGAACGAAAGTGGTGCTGGGACCATAAAGCCCGGCTCTGCTGCACAGTCACCTGAGCTGTAATGCAACTCCTACCACAAGAATGGCAGTCAAAAGGCACAATGAGGGCAAAACCACCACAAGACCTGTTTCAACTGCTCTCTTTTATATTACAGCTGTTCTGCTTCTTGCAAGATTCAGAGGCTCTCACAGAACTGCTGCTGGAAAATGTACTTTATCAATTGAAAAGAGTGGAAAAAACCTCCTCCCTTCATTTCATGATCAGCTGTTTTGATTTCATGTTTGACGGAGTCCTTGTCTCATATAATTTCCTCCTTTCCCAGCAAACTCTACAATGGGCACGTTTTCAAGTTGGCAGGATTATAACCCCACAGGGACAAGCCCCTTTACACTGAATGGCAGGAAAACAGCCCAGAAGACAATAAAAACCAGCTGATCTGAAATTCTGTCCCTTTAAAAAGATATGTGAAAATTTCCTTAAGAACAGCTTCCCATTAACCTTAACAGGAGCAGTGCACAGGCAATAAATGTTAGTGGCCAACACTGCCGGCTCATCTACACAAGCAAACACCTATGCTTGTGTCTGGGCTCTGCGAGAGGACTAGATCCATTTGCACAGACAGCAGTAGTCCTGGAACGTGTTAGTCCTTCTTGCAAGACGTTCATGATCGACACCATAGAGGGTTTCTGAGCATGGCCCAAGGGCTAGCCTTACCTCAGCGTCTCAGCATTTTTGTCCTTTAAAAGGTGAACTGCAAAGCAAATGCTTTGAATCTGAAGGACTGCAAAACCATCAGCATCCCACCAGTGTTTCCCTATTTTCCTTAAGATACTGGGCTATTTATAAAGAAAGACACAAACCAGAAAGTGTTTCTATATGCTGCTATAACCCTTTGGCTCCAGAGCAGATCAGGGCAATAAGGGCTGAATCCCAGCAGACCTTTGAGGTCTGGTTGTTGCAGTATCCTACTTGTGCTTTTCCCCAAGAGACAGATGGAAAAGAGAGGAGGGAAGCATCTTAGACATGTTGTGGTGGTGTCAGAAGGGGCTGCCTGTGACAGGCTGGTGGAGAAGAGGGCAGCCTGACACTGGGGCTTCAACAGCCAGCAGGAAGGCGTGGATAGGGACCCTGTGACTCGTTTCAGATGCAGGGAGTTACAAGAGCATATGAAGAGATCTCCAGCTAATGTTCAGGGGAGAAAATGAGGGAAAAACGGGCCTGATGAAGTGACAATCCCCTGCAGCCGCAGATTGCAAGGTTGCTTGGAAGTAGGGCTAGCTTAGGTGATAGAGATGACGTGCAAACATCACAACTGCTTGAAAATGGCCTGGATACAAAACCACCTATTAACTCCTACAGTAGCACAGCATGGTTCCAGGGGCTTTATCTTCTTGGTCAGAACATAAAGAAAGAACATCCTGGCTTTAAGCATAGCATTTAAAAGAGATAGTGAGCACTCCCCTAAAATGCACCCAGCTAATTTTACAGTAGGGGGAAATGTATTCCTGCTCCCAGCTGGTGAAGAGCTCAGCCAAAGCAGTTGATGGCCTTCAGATTTTATCCTTGCTGGAATAATCCCAGTTTCGTAACTAAGGGATATAGATAACAAATTTCTCAATTTACAGATTAGGGAAAGATCAACCCCAGCTTAATCAGCTGCTGTGACAGGTCAGGAGACAGAATAGCTCATAAACAGTGTGAAACTAATAAAAGTATTTAGTATTTCGTGTATGCAGTTTTCCATGCCTGCAACCCAAAGAAAGCAAACCAAAAGCCTTCTAAGCAATTGCCAAATATCATCTTGGAAAAATTGAGATAGGAATATGCTAGGGAAAAGTCAGCAGCGTGAAGACTGTGAAGTATCAGATCCACCCTTCCCAAGGATGGGCCTTTGCAAATCGATGGCCCTCCTGAACTCAAAGCAACAGAGAAAAGACCTCAGTGGAGTTCTGCTGGCTTACAGTGACTAAGGGTCTGGGTCTGCCACCCTCCACGTCACCTTGCATATTTACAACAAGGCACGGCCCATGCAGTGGTGGCAGAGATGTTATGGATGTCACTGGTCTTACTGCAGGAACTCCAGCAGGTATTTTTAAAGGAAACAACAGAGATGCAGTCTTGTGCAAAAGAGACAGTAAATATCTGTGGTAAATATTTCTGCTTTATTTAAACCTCCTTTCAAAACACATTTATGGCTTAACAGTAGGCTTCATATTTTGTTCAGGATTCAAATACATGTTTTCTTCCACTCCACTCAATGAAAGGTTGCTGGGGTTTCTGCCATTAGAAAATACTGCATTTTGTGCAGATAAATGGCACAGCAGATTATGTTTGGGGCAGAATGTATTAGGTTACTTAGGAAATAAAGGCTCAAGAGCACAGCTTGACTTCTGTAAAACTGCACTCAAGAATGAGATGATATACAGCAGGGATGCATACCTCATAACTTCTCTAAACCAACAGCAAAGCACAGTAGATATATCTGGCATACCCTCACCCCTCTGTCCTTTGTGTGCCATACCCATCTCCCACTTGACCTACAGTCTCCATGCAGTCCTCCATACCAGGACCTCCTGATGAGTGTCCTCTAATTTCCCAAACCTTCTGCAGGCTTGTTCCCATCACAAGCTGGAGGCTGACTGTCTTCTCAAAACCCTTCACCTTTTGCAAACTGGATGGTGGAAAATGTCCTGCTTGCCACTGAGCACATCTGCATTGCCCAGATGCATCTGCATCACACTGCATCACCACAGCAGCGCAGCATTAGGCCTCAGATACTCAGCCCTGCTGAGACGCTTCTTTTGCCCAGAAAGTCAGAGCACTGTGGAAGCTCAGCTCACAAGACCAAGATGGCACCTCCACAGAGTGCGGCACTGCCCAGGATGGCTGGACATATGGGTCATCTGTAATGCACTTCTTGTTACTGCCTGATCTCAAATGCCCCTGCATCTCAGAAACATATTCTCTTACCACTTTCCCATTCTCTCTATCTGGAGATCCTGCTTGTGTCTCTACATCATCTGCAGCACCCACATACCCACTGTGGTGTTTCTGCTGGATCCAGGCTCCCTAGGAATACCCACCCTGCATCACACTCTGCACCTTGTTCATATCACAGCATTTGCTAGAGAAAGTTTCTCCTGAACCAGTCAAGGCCTGATCACACCATCTCACACACAGCATTTTGGCTTCATTCAAGAAGATATTGAGATAGGTAATGATGCTTCTTTATTCTTTCCTACCTTGCTAATATGTTGTAATGGCCCCATAGTGAGCACAACAGCAGGAGAAGTACAATTGCTCATGGAAATTAAAGCAGAAAATAAAAGAGCTAAACCACAGAAGGAGAGATGTGGCAGCCCAAAAGACTTGCTCTCTTTCATTTGCCTTGGTCCAAACCAGTCAGCATGAGCTGGGCCCCATCAGTGTGCGACTGGAATAAAACTTAGAAAATGCAGATTCATGGCCGAACCCCTTTTCCTCTACAGAAATCAAGACTTCTCAAGTGTTGAGTTTTTCACCAGTGAATCGATAACACTGAACATGAGCAAACATCAGCACTTTTGTCACTACCTTGCCCTTATTTTGTTATCACCTTCCATCTGTACAAAATGCTGCTGGCAAAGAGTGCCAGCTCTAAGAGGCAACCATAACTCATCTGTAAGGATTGGGAAAAGACGGAGAAAGACAGGAAAAAAGCATTCATGTGAACATGTTAGCATGTGGGACAATGGGTGGTTGTCCTCATTTCAGTTGCTGGGTCAAATTGCCTCACAGAAAACTCATCACTGCACCTTTACCTTTCTCTTTACTTTCAGTCTAGCTTTTAACTCCCATAAAACAAGAAAAAACACACCATGCCACCTTATCCCTCCTTGAAACCAGCAGCACCTTCACCAGTGCAAACCTCTGCTTTACTCTGTTAAAGAATGGGGTTTATAACACAAATACAGGACATGGGATCTTCCTGCTGCATGGCCAGAACAGAAGATAGGTGAGATTCTGGGGCTCAATAGCTCACTTAATAGACTCAGTAGACCACTTGACCAATCTCAGTGTTTGGAAGTTTCTGCCAAATTTATCCAATAGCTTCAGCTAAGAAAAGAAAGATTTTCTTGTAAAGCCTTGCATTTACTGCACAGTGGTTGTGGCAAACTGGACTGCAATTTGTTTATGTTCAAACTGTATCTTTTGCCAAAGCTGACTTTTCATAAAAATAGTAAATTTCCAAAGTGAAATGAAAGGAATTGGTGGGGAGAGACTTGAACGCCTGGGATTTAATAAAAACAACCTTTTGGTTGGTTTTTGTTTTCCTGAGGAAACTGAAAATACCTTGTGTCAGACCTGCAGAAATACAAGTACTTTTAATTCATTAATTCAGCCTGTGAATCAGAAAAAGAGAAGGGACATACTCAGCAGAACAAGACACCAAGCTGGACTTGAGAAGCAAGCCAAGCCCTTTGTTGGTGCAGAAGTGCTTCAAGGGCCAGGAGCCAACTTTTAAAATAGGCCTAATTACCTTTATGTTTCTAATGGGAGAACGGGTGGAAGTGGTAGGTGGAAGCTCAGCAGAGAAAAAGGTGAATTAGCTGAGTCTTAAAAGTCACAGAATTGCGGAAAAAAACAGGCTTGAAGGGACCTCTGAAAGTCTTCAGTTCAACCCTTGCTCAAAGCAGGGCTATTTCAAAGCTAGCTCAAGTTGCTTCACTTTTTTCCTTCTATCCACCCACGGAATAATTTCTTCTCTCAACTTGCTAGTTTTTCTCTTGCTAATACAGCTCACACTGCTGACTCCAGTTCAATTTGCTGACACCAAAACCTTTGCACATAACTCTGACAAAACAATCACATCATGTGTTTGCAATGTACACATGCATATTTGCACAAATAAATGCATTATTTAGATCATGCTAGCAAATTTTAAATTAATGAATTCAAATAAAATTCTAAGGAAAACACCAAAAAGTGCCCCCTAACATAGATTTTTGGCTTTCTTTCAGTGATCCACATGGCACCAGGGTCATGCCACAGGGCAGCACCAGGCATGTGATGGGGAGAGTAACTCAGGACTGCAACAGGACAGCAGAGCCTGGAGCCCTACCAGGTGTCTTGCACCCACAGTTGTGTCACATCCTTTTCCCACCTCCTTGGAATACGAAGCTCTGAGTGGGTGGTGTTGCACCTGAGGATCCCTGAAATGTGGTAGCTGCACAAGGCCATGTGCTGCAAAGGCAATGTACAGCTGCATGGGAGAATTAGCTGGTGATGCTTTATTGGAGCATCCTCAGGATATCCTCCTGTGATTTCCAGGTGGAAAATGGCAGAAGGCCTTCTCCAGATTCCTCAGAAATAATGTTTTTAGCCCATGGGATAATGATATTAACTATTACTCTCACTCAAACCCCGGTATTTGAATTTCAAACTCGAACTAAAAAGTACCCACAGTTCAACATCACTTCAATGGTATGTCTTATAAAATTAAGTTTAAGATCTGTGAAAGAAATCCCAAACATTAAGTAGAAAATATATTAACTGCTTACTGTAGCTATTCAAGATTTTATAAATATATAATATATATATTATTATTATTATATACATGTTATATAGACATATTATTATTATATACATATTATGTTATATAGACATATTATTATATTCCCTTATAAGTGTGGAAAACAATGTTACTCCAAAGCCATATAACAAAGATCTAGGGAGCTATTTAAAAATTTGATTTTGTTCTCAGCTTATCATAGTGGCTAATGGAGGGAAGTGTACGTTTGCAGCTGAAAACATTTAATAAGGAAATATTCAGTGCAGGACAATTTTCATATGCTCTTTCTTTTCTTTACAATTCATTTCTTTGAGCTTCTCCTTGCTTTGCAAGGGTCCCAGATCTCTCAAGCAGCAACAGCACCACCAGCAACAAGCAGAAACTAAGAAAACTGATTCCAGTCAATGTCACCCTGCCATCAGCTCAGCAAGATTTTGCTGTGGTGGGAATATGAATTTTCTAATCATGGGTGCCTGGAGTTTGCTCCTCTAATTAAAATCCTTTCTGTAATAAGGGAGTAGCATTCTTAGATGCCAGCAATTGGAAAAGGAGTTAGGCGTTTCCAGCACTTAAAAATCTCAGGCCATTTAGGTTGAGTCATCAAAGCACAGAATATTGAGCTCATTTTAAGCATGTACAGAGTTCTATTTGAGACCTTGTTTTCCGCCTCGCGTACAGATCTAGATTTGTAAATATTGACAAACATGAAAGTTTGGTCTTCATATTTTATAAGAAAAATACTAGTCCTATCAAAAAGGAAGCAACCATCTGGCACTGCTCCTTCCAGATGTTTTCCTAAACATTCTCCATTTTTTCTTCTCAAATGTGTCTTCTGCATACTCAAAGGACTGTCACAATCCCCTCTTGTTTATCCATGCACAGCTTCAAATTACCAAGCCTGCTATTTCTTTCCCTTTTTTCTTAATCTGTCATTCTTTTGGTCAGTGAGTGGAATCTATTCAACAAATAGTATTGTGTTTTTGGAAAGAGTTTGCCTTTTATTATGCTTGTGGTTCAAGGGATCGTGGCTGATTTGGCAGCGGTGTTTGAAAGGACAGCTTGTTAACAATTTAAACCAACACATAGACCAAGGAATTTTGGAAATATCCATGCCACCAAGATGAATTTACACCATTCTCTTGAACTGAGAAATAATCATAAATGTTTGGTGGAATCTCTGCTGGGACAGAAGATGAGTGTGTTGAACATGTGGGGTCACTTTCCAAACAGATAAACTCTCACCTTTGTATCATATAAAAAAAATCTTTAACCTCAGGAGTAAGATAGGTCAGGTTGCCTGTACTGTTGCAGCTGTACTGACCTTTACAGTATGAAAAATGAAGATTGTTTTTCAATCCAGGCAGCTCACTGACTTTGTCTTATGTCAGCAGCAGCCTTTGCTGCTGAACAGAAGGAAGATCACACACATTATGTTTTATAGTCATGAAACAGAGCTTTAAATCCAATGAAAAAGTGTTTCAGAGAAGGCTCTTCTGAACTCTATTGTAACTGAATGCTTTAGATCTTCAGAAAAGATGTTCCTTTTTTCCCAAAACTTAATAAACAAACTACTATGAAAAATGGTTGCAACAAGCAGTGTACCATAAATGGTAAAACTACCAGCCTCCTCATACAGTGATCTTTTATGGACCTTGTGATTCCCCATTAATGCTGCATGCAGGATGAGACCCAGAGACCAGCAGAAGATGCGGCACTGCAGCAGCTACATTGGAGCTGCAAGACCTACTCTTGTTCTGAAGTGAGAATTACAGCCACCCTAGTGCCCAAGAGAAACCTAAACATAGAACAAATGCAAAAAAACCCAAGCCTCCAACTTAGAGCAGAGCTAAGCAAGCAATCAAATTGGCCTTCCTGAAGCTGGTTCTGACTTCACCTAATAAAATTTTCACAGCTGGACACATACAGCGCTGCCAACCAAATGTAGCTCACAAGTGAATCTTACTGTTATTTCCTGCATTTTGGTACAGAGGGGATGATGTGGAAGTGGTTGAGTCAGCGTCCCTGGAAGTATTGAAGACATGTCAATGTGGTACTTAGGGACATGGCTTAGTGGTGAGCTTGGCAGTGCTAGGTTAACAGTTGGACTTGATGAACTTAAAGGTCTTTTCCAATCTAAACAATTCAATGATTTACTGATTCTATTACATGCTTAAATGATTTTATATTAGCTAAATCCATATATCATTATCCATCAGTGCTTGAGGAATGATTTTTTGGCAAAATAAAAGTTTGCCAAGACCAATGACAAACGTGCATGTGTCAGCATCAAGAGAAAATAGGCACTGAGACTGGCACAATCAAGTATGTATAAAAGATGTGTTTGTTCATTCCTCCAATCAAGGATCCTTGTTAAATAATCATGTGACTCATGTAAGAGGTTACAATTAAGCTGCATGGCTCACATTTCAAATAGTCACGATCAGTTCACAGAGCCCAAATATAAAGGGAATAATTTCCAAATTTGGCTCATGAGTTGGCCTGAGGAAATGCAGTTTGCTCACTGATTTTAACGCAGCCAGGAAGAGGTGCTACGTTTCTCAGAACTACTTTCATTGATTATTTCCTCATCCTTTGAAGAGGATGGATAATTTTTGTTAAAAGAATTGGCTGGGAAAAATCATTTCAGTAAAACTGGATTTTTCCCTTTTTTTTAAATTGAATTGAAACTTTTCAAACAAACGTGGTTTTGTTTCGGAAAACATTAAAACCAAGTGTCAAGTGTTTAACATTCCTTTTTTATTTTTGTTTTCTTTGTTGTCATTCTTATTGCTTTCACCACTTCATCAGAGGGCAACAGTGACTCTGTACATAACCAGGGCAGAGTTACACATGGCACAGAATGACAGTTGTAATCTCAAGGTCAAAGCAGAAGCTGAACCAGCACCCACAAAAAGGCATCACATATCATTCTAGAGAATAATACACCACAATAAACACAGTTCTTTTGACCCTTGCAGGGTGCTGAGGTGTATTTCTACATCTTATGACTGCTCAGCTCAGCCAGCTTCCCCTATAAGATGCTCCAGCCACCTCTCGCCCTGATTCCCCGAATACTCCCCTAGTCTGCTTGAGCTTTTGGTACCAAACATTTTACAACGGTATTTAGTAAGATGAGCACCAAGACTGACTGAGAAGCCCCACCAGCAGCTCCCAAGCTGCCTGAGCATATTCTTGTCAGCATAAGCTGTCTGCTTTTTGGGTAACAAGCAGAATGCCATGGCTGTATTGCCCTCCACCTTCTCCAGCTCAGCTAGCAATTTCCATGTAGTACTGTGGGTTTTTTACTGGTGGTTTCACTGAAATCCAGCCAGAAAACAACTGGTATCTTACTGAAGCAAACAATCAGGTTTGTCTTCACAGTCCACATTTATAAATCAATGAGGCATTTTTTCCATTTTCCTTTTACCTTAATGTTGTTAACAACACTAATTAGCTCAAAGGAATAAATGCTCCATCCCTGGCAGTGTTCAAAGCCAGGCTGGACAAAGCCTTGAGTGACATGGTCTAGTGTGAGGCATCCCTGCCCATGGTAGGGGGGCTGGAACTAGATGACCTTAAGATCTTTTTCAACCCTAAACATTCTGTAATTCTATGAATAAGCCTGCATTTGCTGTATTTTTTTCCCTTTCCTACTTCCTTGGATGCAGGTACTATGCTGTTAATCTCCAACTACCACTGCACACTTCACCTTCTATAATTTCTCCTTGCCAAGCCTGCATTTATTAAAAATCCTTGTTATTACTCTTTTACACTGAAGAGTGCTCTGTGTTGTCCAACCAAAGCCATTGAATGCTATGTTTAGGTTTCTCTGCAGGAGTCAATTCACCCCCCCAAGGAAAGCAGGTCTTTCCTGCAAAACAAACAAAAAGACGGTTTTTCTTGGGGGGAAAAAAAAAAAAGCCATCAAAAGACACTGAAACACAAAATTATCAGCCAGTCCTTCTTTTCTGTGATTCATGGCTGGGTTGCACTTTCAAAGGGTATCATGAGAAGCTGCTGGTTTGAACAGAACAGGGACCAAAGTAAGATAGCAAAAGAAATCAGTGTATTTCCTGCTGCCATCCCTCATCCCAGCTTATAGGCTCCCCACAAACAGGGCCAGAAAGGCCTGAAAGACATAACCTAGCTCCATCACTCACCCCAGGCAGCAGTACCACTTCCTACATCATCTAGGTAATGTCCCTCTGCAATCTCCATGCAGCCCTCTAGCAACGGAGCTGCAGCCACCCATACCCCCCAGCAACTTGTGTTTCTCCATCCTACATTTCTACATTCTCCAAACATTTTTTCCAAATGTCCAATCTGTATCTCTTATATTGCAACTGAAGCCACATCCATTCCTGCCCACAAGTTAACTCAGACTTTTTGCTTGGGCTTTCATGTACCTGAAGTCCACTCTTGTTCTGTCCCCCAGAAATTCTCTCCTTCAGCTTAAATAAACCTAATTCTTTCAAGCTTCATGACTTTCTGCATTGTTCCTGAAGTATTGTGCTCCAGACTGGACACTGTGCTCCTCCACAAGCCATTCGCTGCATCATGCACACAAGACCCACGTTGCCATATCTCAGTGTAGCATGTGCTGTTTAGCAACAACAAAACAGCAGAAGCTTTGCAGCCTATGGTGGCTTGCATTTGACTTGTGACCCTCAACAGCCCAGTCCTTGTCTGATGGACTCATCTGTAGTTTCCCATGCTGTGTTTATGAAGTTGGCTCTTCCTGCTGAGACCTCCTGTCCCTGCTGAATCCCTTCCTATTTAGTCAGACCATTTCTACAGACAGCCAAGATCATTCTGAGTTTTCATGGTCTTCCTTGTAGTTTTCCAGGGCAAAACATAAGAGCTGGGAGAGGCTGGCCACTCTCCAAGGGTCTGAAGAGCAAAGAGAACACACTGGGTCCTGCTGTGGCACAGCACTCCTCCAGGTAGTACTTGCTTGGTGAAAGGCTGAACAAATTTGTCTTTGCCTTGAAGAATGAGGATTTTATGCTCTTCTAGTTGAGTGAGATAAATAATTGAAAAAGTAAAATGCATTCAGAAGGTTTTTTAAGAGAAATTATCTTAATAGCTCCAACTGAACTAAGCATGGAGTTCATTATGCTAGTCTGCCTCCAAAGCTCATGAACACAGCAGAAATGGACCAGAAGGCACCTGCTGGGTTTAAAGGCAGTTTAAGGACTTAATCCCCTACCACTACAAGCATCACATTTACCTTCATAAATTGCATAGAAACCCATCACTTGAGAAGGTCAGATTTCTTTTTTTCCCTATTAATTTTTCTCTCCATCTTGACTTTCTCTTCTCCGCAGCTTGAACACTCCTGTCCCATTTATACAATTTTATCCTTGTGCCTACACTGACTTTTATTGTAGCTCATTTCTCCTGGTTGGTTGCCCCAGGCTCCAGGAGCAAACATCTATTTTCCTCTCAACCTTCTATCAGTTAGAAACCAGCTCCTCTAACCCGGCTTCTCAGAAACAAGCTTGCACCTTGCACAGCAGAGCAGTTGTGACCAGAAACCTGAGCAAGCAACTATGCAAGCACCATGGTGCCTTGCTCACACCTAGCTTTTTCATTTCTAAAGGCTACAAAAGCCTGGGGCACCTGGTCCCGGGTGCAGGCAGGAGCAGAGGACTCTTGGAAAGCCTTAGGTCTTAATGCTCTTGCAGTTACTGCCATCCAGCTAAATAGGCTTAAAATACATTGAAAACTTCTGGAAGAGCCTGTTGTTTTCCAAAATACTGGTTAAAACACACAGCACAGCAAGGCTAAGGAAAAGGTTGTCATTGCAACTCCAAGTGCAGCGTTGGGAAAGGGAATCTGATGACTTATGAAGACTTCACTTCCCACTCACGGAGGAGCCTGCGTTGCTTTCCTGCTCAAAAAAAAGTGAGAAGGGGGGAGCTTTTAAAAGTTGTCTTGTATGCAGCCTAAGAAGAAAGAGACAGATTTGCTGTCTTCACTGGCTTTCTTTCTCTTGCTCACATTTTTAAGCAAGTAACTATGTAATTATTTGAATCCAAGGACACTGGGGAGCTGCTAGGTTGGGGACCTGTTAACTTCATGCCTTCTTCATCATAGTAGTGGCAAAGTAATCTGCCATAGAGATGAACCTGCTTGGTGTTTTAAGTTCAGTAGCAATTAGATGGGCTGGACCAGGAGGCAACTTCATTTTCACCAGTGATGGAGAACCAAGGTCACAATCCCACTGAGTGCATACAATAGGTGCTAAGAAATCCTACTTGCTAGTGCACTATGTCTCAGATTTAATGGTCATTTTCAAGCTGAGAGTAAGGTCTGGTTTTGTCATTGCTCTTCAGACAGCAATGGCAAAGAATAAGTTATAAATGCAGGGTTGAAATTAAGCATACTGACTGCAGTTGTTTGTGTTTCCTGACTTAGCTGGAAGTGGAGCTGCTGCAAAAGAAATGTGTCCTGTGTGAAAATTCATATTATTTTCACTTTTCATCTCAAATCAAGGGGAAACATAAAACTTTCTGTGGAAGAGAAAGCTCTACAGGAAAAAGGTTTGGAAATGTTGAACCACGTTACTTCAGCAAATGTAGCAATGTCAGTAAAGACAGCAAATAACACATGGTATTCCCTCTGTGTTGTTCAGCTGGAAGGGTGAATGCCTCTACAAAACATAATCAAATATCCTGAGTATGAATTTAAAAGTGAAAAACAGGAGGAAAAAAAACCCAACCCCAAACCTATCTTCATGCAACTAAGTAAAAATAGCTGTCCTACACTTTTCAGGAGAGAGGAATGACTTTTTGGAGTCTCGGCCTGAGAGGCCCCACAAACTGAGTCACCCCGCAAATTTCGAGTCACACGAAGCCAAGAGCCCTTTGAAGCAGAATGGCACTGCCTGGGCCTCCGCAGACCAAGACATAGTTCAAGCACCTGCTGGGGACTATTTGTAAGACCCTTCACACCACTATGCACCAGTTGTGTCATCAGCAAAATAAAGGTATCTACTTCTTTAAGCTTGCCCAAAATGCAGCCCAAGGAAAAACAGCTTAGTCTTGCATTCTGAGCTTTTCACATCTCTTGGAAAGCAAAGGATGATATTGGCAGGGAGCTAGCCAAGAGAAAGCAAACAGAAACACAGAGAAGTTAGAAAGCAAGGCTCCAAGTACTACAGTCTTGCTAAATTCCTACTTCCAGTAAATACCCCAACCGGGTTATGGGTTGGGGATAGGGATAACTGACTCCTAAGAAAGTGCTGGAGGATGTGGCATTTCCATTTTCAAGATGTTGCTGATATGCTGAAAAATCCTTTTCCTGCTCATTTAGCGCAGCTGGAGCTTTGCTAAAATCAAACTCTCCCTGTGAAATATTTTTTGCAAATCAGCACATTCTGCAGCACATTTTTTTCCCTTGGTGGGCAGGGAGGTATCAGGAGTTACCACCCAGCTGTGATGACACCTCGTAGGAACAGTCAAAAGAAATTCCTGAAATCCATATTGCTGAAGCTCAGGCTTGGACTGATAGAGCAGAGGGACCATGTCTACTCTCTGCTAGCAGCTGCAGGCAATTATTTGCAGTCTGAGATGGGAAAACACGTAACATATTTTATGCAAATGTCAGACTAAGTAAGAACAAGTAGTAAAAAAGGGAGCAACTGAAGCTGCAATTCTGGGATCAGTTCACAGAACTGTGTAGAAACAGTTTGAGATTCATCCTGTGCAGATCAAATTAGAAATTATCTTGATGACAAAGGAAAAAGAAATGAAGCTAGTCTGTGCGTCTTTCTACTCTTCTGGGTGCAATCAGAGCCCATCTTCAGCCTTGCTGTTAGCATTCTTCCACCAAAGGAATCTCTGCAAAGCATTGAGCTCACATTTTCAATGATGCTGGAAAGCTTCCCGGATTATATATTTCCCTCTTTAATTTATACCTCTGAGGACAATGCTAATCAAGGAGGCAGTGAAAGTGGTGAAACACCCTCAGGCCCAGGTTGATTTATCAACAGTGGTTACATTATTCTCACTTGGAGAACAATGCTAGTATCCTGAGCTTCCAGGAAAAAAAAATTGTTTGCTGGTAGGTTATCAAATAGAAGCTGACAATGTACCTGCACAGCAGATATGCATAAATGTATTGGACAGTATCATTCATCTGCAAAACATCTAGCATGCTAGATGCTTGCTTTGAAGTAGGTTAGAAGAACTCATTAAAAAGCAACAAAAGCAACAGCAGAGAGGATGGGGTGGGGGAGGGTAAGGAGAAGAAGCCCAAACTCTGAAATCTCCACTGGGAATGAAGAATTATTTTCCTTTCACGCTCTTCAGTCCTCTCCCCTCAGGTTGCTTCTGGATAGAGTCTGGATGGCAAAGGGATGGACAACCATGTGATGAAAATACACATAGCTAGATGAGTATTACAAATGCCATCTTCTCAGCCTGGCAGATCTACCAAATATTCCAGGGATTATACATGGTCTGCTTACCATGTTCAAAGTGAGAGGAGATTGCATATATTTCACACAGCATAAATCCCCAAGCAGGTCTCCTGTAGCTCTGACCTAGCACACAGCAACTGAATTATAAAGGCTAATGTCAGGAAGACTTTGAAGGAAAGAAAAAAAATCCCAAAATGGCAGCTAGCTGTTACTATGATAACTGCTGAGATGATCCATTGTAATCTC
>WYDI02033640.1:0-11912 GCA_009867235.2 Psittacus erithacus | reverse complement strand
GAGAAAGTTGGGGCTGTTCAGCCTGGAGAAGAGAAGGCTTCGTGGAGACCTCATAGCAGCCTTCCAGTATCTGAAAGTGGCCTATAAGGATACTGGGGAGGGACTATTCATTAGGAACTGTAGGGATAGGACAAGGAGTAACGAGTTAAAACTTGAACAGAGGAAGTTTAGATTGTATATAAGAAAGAAGTTCTTTACTGTAAGGATGGTGAGGCGCTGGAACGGGTTGCCCAAGGAAGTTGTGAATACTCCATCCCTGGTGGTGTTCAAGTCCAGGTTGGACAGAGCCTTGGGTGACATGGTTTAGTGTGAGGTGTCCTTGCCCATGGCAGAGGGGTTGGAACTAGATGATCTTAAGGTCCTTTCGAACCCTAACTATTCTATGATTCTAACACACCCTCTTACTATCTCCATTAGCTGTGTCTACAAAGATATAAAAGAGGGACATAGGGATGAGGGCTGACTAGATCTGCATATTGGAAGAAGCCAAAGTCAGGACAAAACCCTCTTGGCTCTCCAACTTCTGTTGCAGCTTTAAGGATTTGAAGTTTCCCTCTTCCCTTGCAGGCCAATTCATTTTTTGTAATCTAAAGAAAAAGTCCTGGTTGTGGACAGGAGCTGGGATTCTGATGATTCTTTTGACATTCCCTTCAAACAGAGGGTTTTTGTAGGAGCCAAATAAATTGAAGTTCAAGTGAAGCAACTGTAAAACCTGCTTCATATTTTGTAATCTTTCAAATTAATGCACTGACAAACATCTGGGTTTAAAAGGAAGGAGTCAGAAATGATGTTGCATTTGCTTAGAATTGTACACAACGCGTTAGCAAAAACAATCAATACCTAATTACTAGTCTATCTCCAAGACCACAGTTCTCTCTGTTCTAATGTTTTCCACAGAGATAAACTGCTCACTGCATGACCTGATGCATTTGTTTTGACTGCTCTGCTTCAAACATGATGGCGAATGCCATGCTCCAAAAATAGTCTCCATCCCCAGGTACAGCAAAGGTAAAGTTGGAAAGTTGTAGTTAAATACTAAGCATAACTAAATTTAAAAAATTGCCATTATTCTGCAGTAAGATTGTTCATTCAAAACCAGATGCCACTCAGACCCACATTTGCTTTTTACTCTCTGCAAAGTACTGCAAGTAATCCACTTAAATGTGTGTAACCAAGTACAGCATTTTGTCCTATGCACTAAATGAGCATGCAATTATAGACTACTTCATATTTTATGTAACATTTAGAAGCACTGTACACAGACCCTTTCATAGTCCAGTTTCTGACCTGTGTTTTTACAACTCAGATGCTGAACAGTGTGTGCCCCTTTTTGGGGGGACCTGGTCTGTTGCACTGAAAAGTGAAGAGGAGTGCTTGCTTCTACTTGCACATGCACTTTGAAAAACCTTAAATAAGATGATTGGTCAGAACAGATTTCTGACAGATGCAGTGATCAGATTCTATTTCCAGGAAGTAAAACATCTGAGGGTTATGTCCTGGATTGATCATCCGGAGTGTCGCGGCTATTTGTGCACCACAACACCACCACCACCATAATATAAAGACAAGAAGCTGGAGCTATGGACCTGAGACTCACTGTGTGAGTCACAGCACAAATACGTAATTTAAATAAAAAATAAAACTTGCTCCTACTACTAACTTTGAGTTCTGAAGAAAGTTTCACGACATGACAAGCCTCAGACCCTGATGTAGGACTTTTCTTGTCCCTTTTTAAAGGTATTATTATTAATTTTTAATCTATTTTTGATGTATTTTGAGAATACATACTACAGGCTACATGAGGGTACATAAAAGAACAGAATTATAGGGTATGCAAATATATTTTTTAAATGTTTCATTTCTTGGTCTCTATCACAGGCATTTACATAAAGAGGAATTTGGTATATATTTCACTTCCTTTGTACTGTTGCATGTTCTTAAATATTTAGGCAGTGAACACACAGTTGGCTTTGCAATTCTATAGGTCTTATTCACATCACCTGCAAAGGTGTTCACAGTGAATGTTGGTATGTTTGGTTCCTCTTTTAGCTTTGAATAGTGATTCCAAAGTAACATTTATACTAACATGTTTTTAATACTACTGCCAAACTGTTCAGAAGCAGTTAAGAGTTCCTAAGTCCTTTACAGAATTAAGTTCTGAGCAAAGCTAGTGGTAGGAGGCAGATTAATTCTATCTAGCTTTTGTAAACAAAGGAAGATCCACATGTCAGTAGGATTGTTGATGAATTTACTGTCCCTAATGAGTCCAGAGACAATCATGTCTAAAGCCAGCTTTGGTTTTGAGTTTCCATATTAGAAGCCAAGTCACAGTAGTGGAAGCTGCAAGTTACACTGTAACTAAGTTCAGAATGTCATCAAAAGGCAGTTGGAGGTTAACCTGTGACAAGAAATCAAAGTGTAAGTATAAATAAATTTGTGCGTAAACAGCTGTCATGTAGGTGGGAAAACAGCAGTCTTTCAATGTTTTCAACCCAGTGTGTATCTATTTTCCAAGAAGCAGCCTGAATACAAGAAGTAATTTTAATGAGATACTTAGGCAGATAGTAAAACTCTTCTGGTGTTCATACTTACCTTTGTCCAGGCATTACTTTCCCACTGCAAAACTTCACATAAAAAGGAAAACAAAATCAATCATCATTGTTGGTGTAAAGGGTTTTGGGCTAGGCCAGAAAATCCTGGGATTGGCCAGAACATTTTGGGCTCAGCCTGAACATAGAGGGGAGTGGCCAACCAGAGGACAACACATAGTGGCCAATCAGAGGGTGGCAATGTTCAAATCCAGCCAATCCTGTTAGTAGCGTGAGAACAAAAGGTGCAGTCTATATAAACCATGGAACCAACAAGAAGGGGGTCTCCGACAGTAAAGAAGTTTTCGGCATGAAACTCTGCTGGAGTCCATGTCTTCAATCTCCACACATCATAACTGGACTTCCCAAAATCAATCATTTTTATGATATTCAGAAAATTGAACATGAAAGGTTGCACGTAACAGAACTTACCCAGCAAAATCTACCATAACAATTCTTCCTCAGCCTCCAGTTACCAAAGGGAAGAAAGACATTTCTGACATCCTTAGCTGAACCTATGAATAGCAGTGATTTGCCTGTATATGTAAGATTATGCATGTAGTTATCTGATCAATTGTAGGGGCAAATAGCTAATTTGCAACCTAATAGTTATTATTAATATTTTAAATATGAGGTTTTCAACTCTTCTACTTTCCTGACTTAAATTATCATAGTCTGTGAACTCTACCTTGTAAACAAAAATTTCATGAAGTCTTTGGAGTTATAGTAAGAAAACCACTGGTTTCTAAATGTATAAGTAACTAAACTCTCATCCAGTTCTAAGCACTGTCAGTATTTTATAAAAATAATTCTTATGTAAGTGAACTGCTGCAGTAGTCTCTATGTTCTAAGCCAGTAGCTGAACTACTAAGTTACTAAACACATAACTCTAAGAGCTTTGCACAGCTAAACGTCATGGGAAAAATTGTAAAGATATGTGGAAGGTAAAGGACATGTAGATATGTAAAATGTGTGGACATACAGTCTGCAAGTAGATTGGGTTAGAAATAAAAACAAGAGAGAAGAAAAGCAATTAATTAAAGACCTAGATTCATGAGACACAAATGGGAGGTAGTAAGTGTCAGGGACCAGAAATTTCAGTGCTAATGCTGATGCTAATTCTAATAGTATAGTAATAAATGAGAAACACAGTCTTGGCATAGATCCTGGATGTAGTTACAGTCTGATCTAGGGTTCAAGGGTCCCAAAGATATACATGTGCCTGTGAATCAAGGGAGGAAGGATACTCATTTACTTGCTAGTGAACTTCAGCCCATATCAGCTGAAAAGGATGAATGTATTTGTGCTGTGTTACTCAGATTTCTGTGAATGTCGTTGGTGTTTATGTGGGTACCAGTAAAGACAATGCTTTCTGCTTCTGTTGGGTTTTTTTTTGCCTGTCATGTATATAGTTTGCATATGTGTGCATCTGCATCTGTTTGTACCTGCAGCTGTAGAATGTATGCTCAGCCTTGCTGCTGTCTAAACGTACAAAAAGAAAAAGCAACAAACACTGCAGAGGAGAAATCCCAGGGATATTAGAGTCTTCTGAATTTAGCTTCTCCAAACAGATATGTAAGTATATGGTGATAGTAATGAGGTGACCTTTTCTACAGTACGCTTATACTTCTCCAAATGTTGAACATGAAGTAGACATTAGTCCTTGCTATTGTGATATTCTTTAACACCCTTCTGCAAGGGCCTCAGGACAAGAAGGGGGTCTGTATTGTCCTCAGACTCACTAGTGTCTCAGGGCAATCAGTCTTTCTCCATTTTTACCAGTTTTCCTAAATATATATTATACAAGAAATAATGCACAGTTGATCTAAGACACCTCATTCTGGGTGCTCTTACTGGAAAAGCTGAGTTCACCTATTCAGCTATGATGTTGGGTAACAGCCATAAATATGGTCATTCAGTGTCCTGTCTTCCCTTTCTTCCACCCAATCCCAGCAAAAAAAAAGACAAAACAATACAAAAACTCTAAAATGTTTTAGTGAAAGGCAGCCTATTTCTTCTTGAACTAACTTTCCCCTTCACAAAGTAACTCAATAAACTATAAAAAGTGATTTATTTTGTGAAGAACTGCAGCTCATGTTTACATGGGTCAGGGAAAGCATCCAATTGCTAAAGCCCTTCAGCATCATTCCAGACTTTGATCTTTTCTCCCTTATTTACATACACTCACTAACAATTATACTGCATTTTGTTTTATATGATAAGAAGAATACTGTCTTGTAAGCTCCTCTACTTATTTCTAGCCCTTCTGAAGGGCTGTATCATGTAAAGAGCAAAAAACTCTAAACTGCCACTGGAGTGTCTTACAGACACAATCTTGCAAGATACTTTTATAAACAAACAATATTTTCTACACAGAACTAAAATAGAGATTTAAATGTTCTGGTTTTCATCACTAATATACTGTTTTTCCCCAGCTGCTATTTTCCCTCATACTCAATTATTTTGTACCTTATTTACTTGACTTAATTTTTAGCAGTGATTATGAAAATTCCTTGCACATTACCAGCTGATCTTCCATTCTTCTGTTATTTTCAGTGTTAGCAGATCAAATGAGAGGCTTTTTCCTCTTACAGATACCTACAGTGTTTACATCTTTGTTTTAAGACAATATTCGGTCAACTATGTTATGAAATCTTTTTATCTTTTGTGTGCTGGAAACAGAAAGCTTCAAAGTAGCTGGTTATGTAGTTGTCATCCACCTCTTAAGTGTGAAATTTCAGCTATTGTTAATTTTCCATTGAATGTCCTCTATATGCCAATTAATTATCAATTTTAGAACAACTTTGTAAAAATTCAGATGAAGAAAATAAGACAGTTTGTTTATGCTTGAAATGTATTTTTCTGCTAACTCTCACTTGTAAAACTGAGTTGTAGCTAAATCTAAATAATTGGTGATGATTTTTTTATAGCCCTATTAAAAGGCAGCTATTGCTGCGCATCTTCACAGTAGTTATAAGCTGACCCCAGCCAAAAGCCAGTGTGGAATATCCCTTTGTCCACTGCAGATCAACTGTCCAAGCCGTATCTCCCCCAACTTCTTCTTCACCCCCAGTTTAACTCTACCTCAGCCAAAACAAAGACAGTATCCACCCCTTATTCCATACAATTTATGTCATGCCAGGTCCCACACTTTCCAATACACCATCAACTTTCCTTTCTTTTGAATATATACACAGATACCATTCCCTTAGTCTGTAGATCATCCCTATAAAATCGATTGAGTTCGTTTAGTCCATGAGTTTGGGATCCACCTGTTCTAACAGTCTCTCAGGGCAGCAAAGGGTATACGGTGTCGGGTTGTTTCATGCTGAAGCCACTTCTGATTCCATCATTGTTGCCTTTGACCAGTTTCAACAAAGTTCATTCTTCATTAATGTAGCAATCAAAAGGGAGTTGGGTTCAGATCTTGAGATCTGGAGTGGCAGAGATGAGTGCTGCAAGTGCTGCAAGACACCCAGTATGGTGATGGGCATGTAGCTGCCATAGAAGTGATGGTATACAATATTATATAGCAATTAATATCATACAGCTTAGTTCATTGGCTATTGTCACCCAGAATCAGATCCCCTGAGGTATACACAGGAATTCCCCATCGTCCTACATTACCCACCAAGTGTACCCAGGTCCTTGAGTGAAAGGAATTGGTTTGCCTTTGCCTAAGGCAGGAATAACAGCGCCCCACCCCCGCCCCCCCCCCAAAAAAAAAAAAAAAATTAGGAATAACCCAAATTTTTTTCCCTAGTGTCTTCTTTATGTGCTCTGCAGGAACCTCTGTAGCACATGAGAAGAAAATCTACTTGAAAATCTCTTAACTGCCAAAAGAACATGCGTTAAGTCTTTTCTATACGTAGTCCCTCTCATTTAGAGTAAAAAGACAAGCTATAAATGGCAGGATTATCACTACTGAAACTACTATCAGTTAGGTGCAAGCTGCTCTTCCTTGTATGACAAGTCGTATATGACTTTGCTCTAGACAATATGACACAGATACCTCAAAACTGTTGCACTTTTGGTCACCTGCTGTAACAGGATCAGCTGTTGTAGAAGTATAAACTCCCAGGCTCACTTGCAGTATCTTGCTGGAATAATACAGTCTGCGGCAGAAATGCAGGCTTAAAATTTGTAACGAACATATGAAAAGCCCCAAATTGGTCAGCAATTTACAGTTGATTTACTGTGTCTTTTTAGTGAGCAGCTCAAAAAAATCAAATTCAAAACTAAATTTAGAATGTCCCTGACCATTCTGTTTTGGCACATAGGTCTTGTCCTCTCAGTTATCTTTCAGACTGATATTACTTCAAGAACTTTTTGGTGCATCAGTCTCTGCAAAATCCTTCTGAAACTAGAGGAAAGGTAACTCCTATCAACTGTGAAGTACAGTGCTGTATGTCCGTGCCCTGCTGATCTCAGTAGGCTTCTGTTGTCTACTGCACCACATTGCTTGTAGACCTTTCACTCTTTTGCAGCATTTTTCTGTCTCATCCTGAAGTATGCTACTTTATAACTGCAATCCAGGCTAAGTTACTCTGTGAGCAGTAGTAATTTCCTCCTCCTAGAAAAAGTTCCATAGTTTGTTTTGATAACTATGATACAGTATTCAATATAAGCATGAGTCTGTTCAGTGAAGGAGCAACTAGTCCTGTGCTGTACCTTCATAAGCCTGCAGCACAGACAGCAGAACATATACTATTATTGCTCCTAGCTGAGTTCATATTGAAGCACACAGGGTGTGCTCACTTAGTTTGGTCTCCTGGGAAGGCTATAACCTCCAGAAGAGACATGGCTTTGGATAACTGAAGGAGGTAATTTCTTTAACCTCATTGGTTAGATAGAGAATAGAAAGACTAAGAGTAGTCATAAATTATAAGCTGTCTTGGATAATGATAACATTTAGCACCTTGCACAAAAGGTTCAGAGGCTTCTCAGCATCTTTACAATAAATGACAATAAATAGCTGAATTTTAACTTTCTATATAGATACCTTTTTAAGCAGGGAGTGAAGTGTTAAGTCCCTGTGTTTCCTGGTCTTTTCAATATTGTCTTAACGCACCTTTTTGCCCTTTTCTTCTTTTGCTACTATGCTAGAAGCTCTGTTATAAGAAGGTCAATGAACCACTGCATTTAAAATTGTTGAAATGCAGATCTAGAGACAAGCTGAGGAGGGCATTGTAGGAGCAGGAGTGTCTCTGCCCTAGGATGGAGCCTGCCATTGCTGTTACTTTGTGCTAGCTGATTCATGGATCAGGATTAAAGGTTATAGCAGTACGTAAATAACCTGTCAAATTCCTACTGCTTCCCTTACCCAATTCAAAGGATTCATCAATCTCTGTATTCACTTGTGCTGCACATCTGGATTGCTTATTGATGATCTGGATCATGTTCATCAGTTTCTTGCTCATTTAATGCCTCTATAATCACCTCAAGCTTGTGTAAACCTTTTCAGAACCACTGAGGTGTAAAATATCTTCCCTTTGCTGTTCAATGTGCCACTCTGTGCATTCTGACTATGCATTAACAATACTGTAGACTAGTATAAGCTCACCTTCCTTCCCCTTCTAGAAGCATCTTTATTACAGAGCAGTAAATACCCCTACCCAAAAAGACACACACACACAAAGTAAAAGGACCTTCCTATATGCATTCACTTCTTAATTAGTCTTTAAAAATGTTATTTTTGATGGGAAATAAAAATATCTTTTTAAACACAATAGATGTTTTAAATATATTTTTTTTACGAATAGGGATGATATGATCATTCTTTATTTGATTTGTATTAATTGCTAACTAAAAAAGAGGCAGAAGCAGTGCTGATTGATTTTTTAGTCTTGCTTACAATAATATTTCTTTAGGAAGCCCAACATCCAGGGGAATTTAAACAATTTTTCTGTGACAATATTATGTGATGCCATGTGGGTTATAAAAACAAAACCACATTATTTTCTCTTTTTTGTTATAAAAGGAAAAGACACATCGCACTGAGAGATGCCATAAACAGAGGAGAGAAAAATATGTAAGCATTTCTCCTGGAGAGCACTCTTACAAGAACAACATTTGTGCCATCAGCTGCTCTTCTCTGGTTTCCCCAGAATATAGTCAACCTCCAGCAGAGACTCCTATAAATCTTGAAAGACAGAAAAGCCAGGCATTTCATGAAGACCATTAAGAACTTCATTGTGATCAATCTATTTTGTGTGGAGTGTGGCTGGATGCTTGCTGGAACAAAACTCTAGGATCGTTATCTAAGCAAACTGACAGCGCTTACTTAATGTGTTTCTCTATTCTGCACTCTCTGCAGGAGATTTACCTTCCTATAAAGAAACCAACGTTGCTGAAAGTGAAGACATGATAATCTTTTGTGTACTGCTTCCTAGTTAACACAAAAAAAGTAATTTCAGCTACTTGTTAGATTTTTACTTTTTCTTTCATACTTCTTTTAAAGGAAATCCCCAGAGCTTTATGTTCTGGACATTGGTAGTTATTGAAAATTAATTTTTAAAATAAGGATATGGCTGCTTCATATCTGGCTAAGCTTCCTGCTGAAGCTTAGCCAGATATTGAATGCAGTAGCTATGTTTTTATTATTAAATCTGAACTTGGAATAAAAACCTATATAAATGCAGCCTTCAGGTTTTTTGCACAGAATTTTGTGGCTTTTGGGGTTGGTAGGTTTTGGTTTTTGGTTTGTTGTTTTTTTTTTTAAATTCAGAATCTTTCTGAAATACGAAGACTCTGAGAAACTCTGAATGATACATATTTATCCACTGGAATTACATCAGAACTGTATTTTTAATTTGAAGAATACATTTGCAGAACTGAATCTTGATATTAGCATACAGATGGAATTGAACAGTATGTCAATACTGACTGACAAAGCAGATAGATTGCTGGTTACTTTATTTTTGATTAGTTCTAAATATTCTTATAGAGAATATAAAAATGTAAAAGAGTATTTCAATTTTCCATTTCATTTAAACTAAGAAGGAAGAAATAATTTGAGGAAAACTTATAAAAGACTGATGTTAGAGTATGGTTGACATGTGGCTAAAATGTGGTTCAGTTGTAAAGACAGTCCAGTACTAATAAAACAACATTAACTGGCTTGCTCCCTGCAGGCTTCCCTTGCTTACACGTAATTGATTTTAAAATAGTATCAAAAAGACAGAAGAATGCTGTGCCATGTCTGCATGGATTTTTCCTGTCTTCTGCTGTCTTTGTTAGGAAGCATTTGAAATTAATTGACAATGTATCCTAGTGTGAATATAACTAATTATTTATTTAATTTCTATTTTATTACTTAAAAAAAAAAAAAAAGAAAATAAAATAAAGGAAGATTCTAGAGCTCCACTGTGAAGATAAAATGCTTTATTTGTGCATACTTCCTAGTAGGTAAAAAGTGTGAGAAATGGAGTGAGATGATTTGATGACCTGGAGAAACCAAATTTTTGCAGTGCTGGAGACAGACTATTCAGATATTCCTTGTTATTAGGGTAAAGTGTAGTAATGATTTTGTTTATTAGGTACAGAAACAGCTTTTTTTCTCTGAGTCAGGACATGTGGAGTCAAATCCCAGCAAAGTAAGTGATTATATCTGTAATTTTGGTTTTGACTTAGCGGATAGGATTTGTCTGGTACCAACTTCAGCCTCCTTTTATCATCAATAAAGAGAAGCAGGTACTTGACGCAGGAACCTTCTTATCTTAACTAAGCATCACATGGACATTTACATACTCCCCCTCAGTGAGATGAAGAAGAGAATCAAAGTCAGAAAATAAGCAGGTTGAGATAAAGACAGTTTAATAGGTAAAGTGAATGACTGCACCACTAACATAGATCCCACCCAATCTGTCCTTATAAACCTCAGCCTCTACATACCATTAAAGTCTCTCCAAAAGGAAAGGTTTAAATATTAGACTTTTTTAAAAAAATATTTCCTGCTGCTCATCGGCATTTTTAAGACCCAACATCAGTGACATGAACAGTAAACCTCTCATTTCTTGCTTTATACCACAATTTAAACCTCAATGTGTGATGTACTCAGTAACGCTGCAGAAATGGCAACCAAGAGATCCATAGGCTTTATTTCTGTTCTACGTCTTTCCCATCATTATGGTTATGTCTGCACTATAAAACATGGCAGGTCTGAAACTGATTAATGACATTAAATCATGTATGAATCGAAAGACAGCATAGATGGTCTGGCTTTCTCCATTTTGTACATTCTCCCAACACCCTCCCTACAGGTTCTGTAACCTGAAGAACCTCCAAGTGCCTAAGATATGCACAATCCACCTTGGTCTTATGCTGTTAAATATTTAGTGGGCAGCATCACAGCTGTCATTATATTTCAGACACTTCCACTTTTATATTCAGTCTTCAGAGTACCCCCTCACTAAGATAAAGACATTGAGGCTCTGGAGTGTGTCTGGAGAAGGGCAACAAAGCTGGTGAAGGGTCTGGAGAACAAGTCTTTTGAGGAATGGCTGAGGGAACTGGGGTTGTTTAGTCTGGAGAAAAGAAGGCTCAGGGGGAACCCTATCACTCTCTACAACTGCCTGAAAGGAGGATGGAGCGAGGAGGTGGCTGGTCTCTTCTCCCAAGTAATGAATGATAGGACAAGATGTAATGGCCTCAGACTGTGTCAGGGGAGGTTTAGACTGGATATTGGGAAAATATTTTTCACAGAAAGGGTTGTCAGGCTGCCCAGGGAAGTGGTGGAATCACTGTCCCCAGAAGTGTTCAAAAAGTGTGTAGACTAGGCCCTTAGTGACATCGTTTAGTGGCTGACTTGGCAGTCCTGGGGTAACAGTTGGACTTGATCTTGAAGGACTTTTTCAACCTAGCTGATTCTATGATTCTGTGAAGTTCTTTGGGCAGCCAGCTCTATTTCTAAGACTTCCCTCATTATGAAAAAGTTTCTACTGATATACAGTCTGGACTTCTTCTATTTTGGGTCATATCCATTATCTCTTGTCCTTCTGCAATACATTTCTGTGATGAGTCTGGTTCTGTCTCCTTAGTAACCTCCCTGCAGGTACCCAGAGACTGCTGTTGGGTCCACCTGAGCCATCTCATCTCCAGGCTGTGTAAACCTTATTCCCTCAACTTTACTTCTTAGGCCAAGTGCTTCAAGCACTGACTATTGTGGTGACCCTCCACTGAATTCACTCATCTATACAATTCTCTGCTTTGAGGATCCAAAACTAGACACAATATTCTACATGCCATCTGTCCTGGGTTCAGCAGTAGCAGTCATTTTTCTCCTTAGTAGCTGGTGCAGTGCTGTGTTTTTGACTTTTGGCCTGG